>NW_006497450.1:359724-375744 GCF_000471905.2 Amborella trichopoda
CACTAATACTCTCTACTAAATTAGTNTACTCACACTAAATAATATATATATATATATATATATATATATATATATATATAGACAAAAGATCTTGTNAACCCATAAGTTGATAGGTACAATGTCAGTCAATAGTTAAGATTGAATGTAGATCTGACGGTCACGATTTTATTTCGTATTTGAATTTTCATTTTTTTTCTATAAATCTAAATCATTTGAAATTTGAAATGTCTATTATTTAAAAATAAAAAAATCTAATAAAAATATAAAAAAACTAATTTATAAAATATAAATTGATCAAAATACCCTCATATATACAATGCATATATAAAGATCCTCTATCAAGGGGTCAGTGAATGGTACTCACTCAAGAGCTATAATCGGGCAAAACACCATTTGATAGGAAATTCTTTTTGGAAACCACCTTGTGATTACCCAAGCAATTTTTGAATTCTTAAATTAAAAGTTCAAAACAAATAATAATTCTAAATTATTGAGTACTGAGTTCCGAAGAACAGTCCTACAATAAAATTCTCTTATGATACAATTTTTATCCCCAAAATTCAGAAAATGCTCCCCTACAATTTTTTATCTTAGGAGCAAGTGTGCATAATGGTCTTGCAGGAGCATGGCATCTTCACGAGCTGAGAAAATATGAGAAACCAGACACCCTAAAAAACCAACAGCAACCAAATGTACAACACACTCTCTCCAAAATTTCCTAAAAAACATCAAAAGCACACGCATTACGTATCAAAACCAAAACTTGTATTCACTGAAGAAAACCATATGATACAAATATGGTCATATGTATATTGAGAGAGAATTTCATAACAGGAGATTATACATATCTCAAGATGGGTGGAGACACCCACTCTCTTTTTTTGATTTTTAAGTTGAGAAAGGGAGCAAGAGTTCAATTGTCCCTTATATGTGAGAATGGGGGGAGAAGCCTTCCCTAATAGGCTGGTTGAGAATGTGTTTGGTTTCTAGGGGGGGAAGAGAGAGAGGCTACCCATTTCACAGGCTGGTTGAAAGAGTTCTTTGGCCCACCACAGAAGAAGAATCTGAATCTGGGGTCACCCTCTTAAAGACCAACTTTTGTTGAGGGAGCTGCCCATTAGAGAGAGATGTGATTTCAGTGTCAACTAAGATCTTGTCTTCATCTTTGAATTCTCCTCTTAGTATACGTTTTGCCAATTCAGTCTCGACGTATTGCTGAATAACTCTCTTTACAGGCCTTGCCCCATAGTTGGGGTCATATCCGAGGCTTCCCAAGAGCTCAACAGCCGAGTCGCTCACTTTTAATGTTATCTTTCGATCATTTAGCCGCTCTTGCACACGCTCCAACTGCAAATGTGGAACTGAATTAGATCGATGATATCAAACAATTAGACAATGAAAAACAAGAAAACTCTCTCTCACACACACTCTCTCACGCACGCATACACCCACCTACACAGCCTGGAATTTATTCTATTCCAACAATAGATGATATGCAAGACTGATTATAGAAAGACACGCTCTTCCTCTCTCTTACACACTCGGAGATCTAAGAGGAAAAAAGTAAAACCCAAATTAGAAACTCCCCACATGCACTTTGAGATTCAAGAGGAGAGAAGACCCTTGTTAAAAAGACACTTTGCCATCATAAGCTTCCCCTCTTTTATTCATCTTAGCAAGGCAACTCCCTCTCTCTGTCCGTCTTCCCCCCACCCCTGCCCCAACCCACAAAAGACCCCAAAAAACAAAAAAACTGTATCACCACAACCCAAACCAAACAAGAAACATACCTGCAATCTCACAATTTTGTTGATCTGCTCGCGATCCAATGGCCTGAAAACTATAAACTCATCAACCCGATTCATAAACTCAGGCTTAAAGATCGACCTCGCAGCCTCCATCACTCTCCTCTTGATAACCTCATAAGCCGAGTCCCCAGAGAATGGCTCATCATCCGCATTCAATATATATTGAGAACCCACATTTGAAGTCATAATAATTACTGTATTTGTAAAGCTCACTTTTCTACCTTGTGAATCGGTAACCCTCCCATCATCCAAAATTTGAAGAAAAATATTAAAAACATCACTATGGGCCTTCTCAATTTCATCGAAAAGAATAACCGCATAAGGCCTTCGCCTAACAACCTCAGTTAATTGCCCACCTTCCTCATAACCCACGTAACCTGGTGGAGCTCCAATTAATCGAGAAACTGTGTGCCTTTCCATATACTCACTCATGTCTATTCTCACTAAGGCTTCTTCAGTGTTGAACAAATATGAAGCCAAGGCTTTGGCTAGCTCAGTTTTACCAACACCTGTAGGACCCATGAACATGAAACTGGCGATTGGGCGATGCGGGTCCGAGAGACCAGCTCTTGAACGTTGAATTGCTTCGGCCACAGCTCGGACAGCCTCGTTTTGCCCTACGACCCTCTTGTGGAGCTCTTCTTCTAAGTAGAGAAGCTTTTCACGCTCTGATTGTTGAAGTTTTGAGACTGGTATGCCCGTCCATTTGCTAACTATCTCCGCTATGTCATCAGCTGTGACTTCTTCTCTTAACATAGATTTACCAGAGCTTTGGTACTCATCTAACTCCTTTTCAGCGACTTCTAATTGGTGTTGCAATGACATGAGGCTTCCATATTTTAGCTCGGCTGCTCGATTGAGGTCATAGTCACGCTCTGCTTGTTGAATTTCAAGGTTTACCCTATCAATCTGCAAAGAGAAAACAACAACAGTTGGTATCATAATAAGCAAAAGGAAGTGGAGCAATAATTGTTGCACCAGGGATACATGGAGAGTTTGGAACCAAGAAGAGGGGAGAAATTTTGAGATTTAACAGCCCATCCAGAGGGAGGTGGCTGATCTCTTTAAAATCTTTAAGAGAAAGTCTAAGACTATAATAATGGAAGCAATTAGCAGTAGATATTAAGTGACAGACCCAAACAATTAGGATAAAGCTTGGATGATGGTGATGATAAAGCCGCATACCAAAAGATTGCAAATAGACATAAGTGGTCAGCTTTTGCTTTTATCTGTTAATGGTCCCTTCAAAGTTGTTGGATGCAGAAATGAGGCCAGTTGGATGATTATGATATGCGAACATTTCATGTACTGTAGCAGACAAGGTTATCCTAGTTGCTTCAAGCTTAATACCAATTGATATAGTAAACTTAAAACAGTAGCAGGCTGGGGGACGTGAGTCTTCAGAGACAAGAAACGTTCAATAATTATTTTGTTTTCACAAGCCATCCAAGTGCTGAATTCCACACAAGCAGAGGCAAGATTCTACATCCAATACTATGTTAGATCATTGTGGATGTCTTTAATTAATGGAGGGGAACTTCATTAAATGCACTATGACCTGTTAGTACTCATGACAGATGTAACCACCAACAAAATTACTGCATTCAAACTGATTTTAGCTACTTGTTTAAGAAGTCGAGAATGACTATGAAACTGGTTCTCTTCAATGGACAATTTGCATTAAAATTTAAAAAAAGAATATAATGTGAACAGCTAAACAAAAATAGGAAGCAAAAGATACCTCTTCTTTAATAGACTGAATGCGAGTCATTACGGATTTCTCATGCTCCCATTGTTGGGTTAGCTCTTCTTGCTTTGCCTTCAGGAGAGTAAGCTCTGCCTCAAGGCGCGCCAATCTATCTTTCGAAGCTCTGTCAGTGTCATTAGTAAGAGAGAGACGCTCCATTTCAAGCTTTAACACGGAGCGGTTTATTTCATCCAATGCAGTCGGTTTCGAGGTTATCTCCATCTTGAGCTTTGCAGCTGCCTCGTCAACTAGATCAATTGCTGCAGTCATTCAACAGCACCAAATTATATCAATTCAAAATTAATCAAACAACTGAAAAAATAGAAAGAAATCACAAATTAATAATTTTACCACAAATCAATCACTCAATTAACTTGCAACCTAATGCTCATAAAATCCACCATTTGTTCATTGCAGAAAAACCCAAAAAAAAAAAAATTGAACTTTAGAAGTCACAATTATATCAAATATACTCCAATTGGATGGAACTAGGTCCATTAAAAACTAGAAGAAAGTGATTTTATTTTATTTTGAGTGGGGTTTTGGTTGGAATCCTGTTACTACTGAAATCCTTTGTCCAATGGAGTTATCAACATCCAATAAACTGATGGGCAGTGATGAAAGGAAAGTGGGACCTGCCATTGGGGCCATCCCAAATCCAGTAGACCACTCACTATCTCCATCCCCATCCAACATCTCAATGGATCGTTATGACCTGAAGGTCCTATGATTTTTCCATAGACCCTTGGACTATAACATACTTTCCCAAATAAATTACCTTCCTGTATCAAACAATAATAAATATACTAAAAAAAGGAGGAAATTACCTTTGTCAGGCAAAAATCGCCCACTTATATAACGGTCTGCAAGAATTGCAGCCTCTACTAGAGCACCATCAGAGATGCGGACCCCATGGTGTAGCTCATACCTTTCTCTTAATCCACGGAGGATAGAAATTGTATCTTCAACTGAGGGCTGATCAACATAAACTTGTTGAAAACGGCGCTCCAAGGCTGGATCTTTCTCGATATATTTTCGGTATTCATCAAGAGTGGTTGCTCCAATACATCGTAATTCTCCACGACCAAGCATCGGCTTTAACAAATTTCCAGCATCCATGGCTCCATTTGTAGCACCTGATAAGCAACAAGTGAGTATTTCTTAGTCAGCACATCCTGTTTTTGTCTTAGGGGTATTGCAGTGAGTTTCGAAATAAATCATAGGTGTTTAAACTTCCAATACTAATCAGAGAATAAAAGTCAATTTTTTTCCTCTTGATTGATTGCACAAGAGCAAATTGACCAGAAATTCTAGCTTTTCCATTCAAAGAATCTTGCAGGAACTTATTAGTCTTTACTCTTTAGTATTTCAAGTTCAGTTTTTTAATGGTTGGCATTATAAATGCCTGGACAAGAACATCAGTAGTTCATCCCATTATCATCTTTTCAGCTCTTCCAGTGAATGCTCATAAGAAGTAATTTTCCTTTAGAATACAAATAAGAAAGATGGAAAATCCAGTAAGCACAGTAATTCCCAAAGACTATGCCCATATCAATAACACAGAAGAACTTAGGTCATTGAAACAACCTGCTCCAACAACTGTGTGAATTTCATCAATGAAGAGAATTATCTGCCCATCTGATTGAGTCACTTCCTTCAGTACGGCTTTGAGCCTATCCTCAAACTCTCCCCTAAATTTGGCTCCAGCTATAAGCGCACCCATGTCCAAAGATATCAACTGAAAAACAAAATTAAAATAAATAAATAAATAAAAGATTAGCAAAAACACCATTTCTTGCACTGCTGCTCGAAGAAAAAAAAGAACACCATTTCTTGCACCGCATAAAAGCACTATTAAGCCTTATAAAACACTATGTACATGTGTGTGAATTGCATCCCCTAAAGTGCCATAATAACTTCAGTATTCAAAAGTAAAACAAACCAAGTAAAAATTCTTTTTACAAACTATAGTAGATCATGTCAAATGTTAATATGTTAAGAGAAATGATCCAATAGGACCCTCCCCATCCATGTGTGTAGGACCCCAAAGAATCACTATTAAATTTGGCATGGATCTAGAGAAAAGTCAAGTCCCACACCCATGTCATAATTTTTTTAAAGATCCGTGCCAACTTTAATGGTGATCCTTTGGGGTCCTACACACATGGGTGGGGGAGGGTCCTATAGAATCATTACTCATATGTTAATTATAAAAAAAACAACACCTTTATATAGAATACCTTGCGGTTCATCAGAGCTTGAGGAACATCCCCTTGAACAATTCTTTGCGCAAGCCTGTAAAGGAGAGAACAACAAGAACTCATGAGAATTGGTTCAAAATGGACATTTCACAACTAATATAAGATGAGAATTCCAATAACCATTAGTACAAATGAGCCCAAAAAGAAACAAGACAAGGTTGCACATAGTAGAATAGGGCCATTACCCCTCAGCTATTGCGGTTTTCCCAACACCTGGTTCCCCAATCAGAACAGGATTGTTCTTGGTTCTCCTTGAAAGAATTTGTATGCATCTACGGATTTCATCGTCCCTTCCTATAACCGGATCGAGCTTTCCTTCTTTAGCCATAGCAGTCAAATCCACCCCATATTTATCTAAGGCTTCGTACTTTCCCTCAGGATCTGCTCATTCATAAATTATGTATGGATATCATACATAAATTAAATTCAAATGCACAAATTAATAATTTATTAAGAAAAACACAATCAATAATTTATTATGAAAAAGCACACAAATTAATACATCAAGAAAAGTTTTTGATGGCAAAGGATGCAATCTAAGCGAATATCTTAGACCATTTCTCCATATATACATATTATGTCTTAATTTAGTACATATGTTTTTCCTTAATTTTTCACGTAACAAATCTGTAGAAGCATTACTTATCAGAAAAGGGAAATAAAATAGTGCCATATGGTACCTTGATCAATAACTGTCTGTCGACCCCTTATAGATTGTATGGCAGAAGTAAGGGTCTTGAGAAAAATTTGAAATTCTTTATATAATTGCTTCCCAAATCGTTGGTCTTGAGCAAAGGCAAGCACTAAGTGTTCCACAGAGACAAAAGAATCACCATATTCTTTCTTGTAGTCTCTAGATCTCTGAATCAGGGCTTCAAGGTCACGCCCTAACATAGATCCAGAGGTCTCACCCAGAACCTACCAAAGGTCGACAAGTAACATTAGTACAAAGACTAGTAATAGTAAAAATAAGCGGAACCAGAAGCAAAAGTGGAGTCCATGACTTGAACATGATTAAAAAAAATTATTGGAATAAACCCTATATTCGAATTAACAATAAAAGAAAGGACAAACTAAGCCCATCTTGAGTGTGCAGTAAAATCCATTGTTTCTAAATTGAGAAATGGGTGCAAACATGGCAAGAGGAACAAATGCACAAAACACTCATCCAGGTTAAACATTTCCTTTGCAAATTTTAAAGGGAAAAATGCATGAACAAGACAGACATGTCAAATTGTTGCGAGGAAATGTGTTTACCATCAACAATTAGCATCTCTTATCAAAACAAATAAAAGGGGTAATAAAAACACATGGATAATCTGCAAAATACAAACTATAACTAATGAAAATTTCAATCTATTGTTCTTTCATATCAAGAGCCTTAGTTCCAGGTAGTATCACACATAATTTGCACGAAGGAGATTAACACGATGACAAAGCAAGTTTAATTGTGTGTAAAAACCAAGCTGACTTATTCCAAAAAACTTTTAAGCCTATTGGCTTCGTGGCTAGTTGGGATCGAAGGCACAACACCAATGCCCAAGGTTGAAAACCTAGCATACCAGCAATAAATAATTAAGAATCACTAAGACAAGCAGTGAATGAAGGTTTGGATCCCAAACAAAGGAAAACAGCCAATTAACAAAGCTGTGCTGTGAATCATCAATGCGAAGCTAAAAACAAAGCGCATCATAAATTAGGATGGATCTCATAATCAAGTTCAACACAATTGTTAGTTATCCTAGCCGCAAAATCTAGCTTCCACAAGAATAGAGCAGAAATAATCAACCTTTCAGCCAGTATTATATATGGAAGATACTACAAAACACCAATAGGCGAAAATGAACAGTGATTTCGCCTACCCTCATCACCATCCAAAGTCCAAAGTTCATCGCACGGTCACGATTGTCCGGTAGTGTTTCATTTTTCATTTTTTTCTACGAATCGGAATGACCTGAAATTTGGAGCGTGTGTTCATAAAAAATAAGCGAATCTATGAAAAATATCAAAAAACTATTTTACATAAAAAACAAATATTTTACAAAAAGTTTCAGGGGTATTTTGGTCAATTTAGTTTTTGTGAATAATTTTTTTTGTATTTTTATTAGGTGCGCCTCACTAAGATGTACACACACTCTAAATTTCAGGTCATTCCGATTTGTAAAAAAAATAATTTGGATAATGATGAGGGTAGGCGAAATCACTGTTCATTTTTGCCTATAGGCATTGGGAAGACTTTCCATATATATATATATATACACATATGAAAAAATCTTAAATGCACCATAGGGCGAAAATGAATAGAGCAGTTGCAAAGGCTCTCATAGAGCAGTTGCAGTTTTGCTTGAAAAGTCGCAATGGCTCTCGTAGAGAGCCGTTGCGGTTTCCTGTGTTTTTCGCGTGAAAAAATCGACCGCACTGGACATGCTATGTCCGTTGCAATACCACAACGGATATAGCATGTCCGGTACAGTCGATTTATCCATGCTGTCCAAAAAAATCAAATGGTGCTAAGCCTATGGGCAAAAACACTGTTATATATATATATATATAAAAAAGGAAAGCATACAATGAGGTATAAGATGGTCACAATTAAAATTGACCATTATATGTGAAATTGGGTGGTTGCAATTATTCTATTGACCATATCAACATTCAAAAGAAATTTTCTCGAATTTTAATGACACACCAAGCTGTTAGATTTCACATCAAATAGTTATAAGTAATTATGACCTACTTGTACTAAAGGTAAATGGTCTCATTATATACAATCTCATATATATAGAGAATGAAATAGCTGAATGTATCAAGAAAGTCGCAAAAGAAGTTTTAGGAGAATCTAAAGGGAAAAGAAACGTCGATAAGGAAACTTGGTGGTGAAATGATAAGGTTCAAAAAACTATTAGCAAAAAACGATCATGTTATAAAACTTGGCAGTGCAATAGAAATGATCAAAACTTAGAAGAATATAAAAATGCTAAGAAAAATGCTAAATAAATAGTAAATAAAGCTAAACTTAATGCATATGATAATTTATGCAATAAACTAGTATCTTCAACTTAACAAAAATAAGAGAGAAAAAATGTGGGGATCTAAACCATATTAAATGCATTTAGAGTGAGGACCAAAGGTTCTTGGTGAAAGATGACGAGGTCAACGAAAGGTGGAGAGTCTATTTTAAAAAATTATTAAATGACAAACGCAATGAAAACATAGTGGTAGAAAGGACTGTTGGTACAAGTGATGGCAGATGTCATAGGTACATTCGTAGGATTAGGATGTCGGAAGTGAAAGAAGCTTTGAAAAGGATGAAGATAGGAAAGGCTTGAGGACCAAATGGTATCTTGATAGAAGTTTGGAGGTGCATGGGGGAAATTGACATTGACTGGCTGACGAAGCTATTCACCAAAGTGTTGAGAACAAAGAAAATACTAAATGAATGGAGAAAAAGTATTGTGATACCTATTTACAAGAACAAATGAAATTATACAAAATTGTGCAAACTATTAAGGGATCAAGCTTATGAGCCATGCTATGAAGCTCTGGGAGAGAGTAACTGAGCGACAACTGAGGCATGGAACGAGTGTATCTGACAACCAATTTAGTTTTATGCCAAGAAGATCAACAACTGAGGCTATTTTCCTACTTAGATAACTGATTGAGAAGTTTAGGGCGAAGGGAAAAGACCTCCACATGGTCTTTATTAATTTAGAGAAAGCTTATGATAGAGTACCTCAAGACTTGATTTGACGGGTGTTGGAAAAAAAATGAGTTTCCAGACACTACATCGACTTGATGAGAGATATATATGATATAACGCTAACTAGTGTACGAACAACTAGTGGCGAGATGAGGGAGTTTCAGTGACAATAGATCTACATCAAGGGTCAGCATTGAGCCCGTCTCTCTTTGCCTTAGTTATGGACGACTTAACCAGGCACCTACAGGATGAGGTACCGTGGTGCACGTTATTCGCAGATGACATAGTTTTGATTGATGAGAACCGAAACGGCGTCAACACAAAGTTAGAACTTTGGATGAATGCTCTAGAATTCACAAATTTTAAAATTAATCGGACTAAGACAAAGTATATGAAATGCAAGTTTAATAACAATAGGAGTAGAGACGAAGAA
This sequence comes from Amborella trichopoda, assembly GCF_000471905.2. The sequence goes on from NW_006497450.1 coordinate 369,674, forward strand.
GTAGTCAAGATTGACAGTCAGGAAGTACAAAAAAGACTGTACTTTCGATATCTTGGGTCGATAACCCAAGAAAATTGAGACATCAAGAAAGATGTCGCATGCAAAATTAAAGCTGGGTGGACGAAGTGGAGATGTACAACTGGAATTTTATGTGATCGCCGCATACCAATGAGGCTAAAGGGCAAGTTCTAAATGACAACATTGATACTAGCTTTGCTCTATGGGAAAGAATGTTGGGCGAACAAAAAACAATATAACCATAAAATGAGTGTGGTGGAGATGAGAATGTTGACATGGATGAGTGGGAAGACAATAAGGGACAGAATTCGAAATGAATATGTTTGAGAGAATTTATGAATGGCACTAATAGGTGAGAAAATGAGAGAGAGTAGACCTAGGTGGGTTAGCCATGTGTGGCGCTAACCAAGTACAATACCTGTTCAAAGGTGCGAGTTAGTTCAATTGGAAAGATTGAAAAAGACAAGAGATAGGGCCAAAAAGACGTGGTTGGAAGTAGTCAGAAAAGATAGGAGGACTTATGGCCTCATCGAGGATATAGCCTTTAATAGAGTAGAATGGAAAACCAGGATTTATGTAACCGACCCCAATTAATTGAAAAGACAATCTCCTACTAGCAAACCAACCTTTACAAGAAATCTCATGGACCTACAAATATCACAAGTGCTAATAAAAAAAAGAGTAAATTTATCCAAAATTTTACCTCTTAACAATCATTAAGTAGGATAACAAAATTACCTTGGGTTGTCTCTGAATGAAACTCTCCGTGGCTTCAAGGAGTCGAGTGTTATCAACTCCAGCCTTCGAGAAGATACGGCGAGCAAGGCCATTCTTTTGCTCAAGCAGTGCTTTCATCAAGTGTTCAGTCTCTACAATTTGTTGCTTACTCTCCTTCGCCACTTCAGGTGATGAAACAATAGCTTGCCATGCCATCTCTGTAAATTCTTGCTGAGTAATCTTCAACACACAGAATTGAATAAAGAAAATTAGAGCTAAACACAATAACAAACTACATGGTGAATTAGGGAAAGTAAACTTCAACACAAGGAATTGAATAAAGAAAATTAGAGCCAAACTCAATAACAAACTACATGTAAATGGTGAATTAGGAACATAAATGATCGTGAAATAAGTGAATCCGAATGAAATGATAATTGAGCAAATTGAGGGGCCAATAATTGAATAAATTGATAAATTTGAGAAAACTCAGTCCATTGAACTTATGAAAACTTAAAGGAATAACTTCTTTCCAAAAATATTTATATGATGAACTCATAGAAACCTGAAACAGTCACATTGAAGAAAAGCAAATACAATTCCTAATGAGATAATAAAAACGCCCAACAAGCCCATGAATAGTGATAAAATCCAAAAAAAAAAAAATTGCGCTCAAATAAACATGAAAGTAGTAAAAAATTCTTATTATTAATAACATAGAAAATAAAGTGAAAACCCCAAATTCAATTAACTGGTAAGAACTCAGCTAGGGAAATGAAAACCCAATCTCAATAGACTCATGATAACCCCCTAAGGGAGAGAGGGAGAAAGAGAAACAGACAGAGGGAGAAAGAGAGAGAAAGAGTAAGAAAGAGAGAGGAGGGACAGAGAGCGAGAGTAGAGATTCTTACCCTTCCATCCTTTGGGGCCTCGCATCGAACAACAAAGCGAGAATTTCTTTTGAATCTCTCCACATTTCTAGTAGAAAAGAGGGAGTTTCTGTGGTGGGTGACTCCTGTTTTCAATGTAGAGAGCGCCCTTCTACTGCTCAAAGGGCAATGGGGTATCTTTAATGAACTCCGAGAACAAAATGATTGGTTGTTCTTGTGCCTAAGAGAGAGGTTAGAGAGAGAAATTTGGGGAATTTGTTGATTAAAGGCGAAACCAGCAGCTGCTGAAGCCATTGATCTTCTTGAATTATGAATTGATTACTTTAAGAGAGAGATGGAGAGGATTGATTATTTAACAGAGAGATGGAGAGAGTTGATTATTTTAAGAGAGAGATTCTTGTAGATTGACGTTTCGCGAGAGAGTGAGAGGGACCATGTTTATCACGTTCAGAATTCTGGAGTTCTCGTGAAGGGGGGGGGGTGTTCAGCGTTGGGGCTCTGGAGGCTTCCCAAATAGCGGATAAGAAAAGGAGGGCTACTTTCTCCCTCTACAAGGAACTTGCGACAAGACACATTCTCTCTCTAGAATTAGAGCACGTCAAGTAAGAAAAGGGGGCCTACTCGCTTCCAGGAATAGAGTCCCTCTGGTCTTTACTGCTCTCACTTCACAAAGAGCATCGTATATTGTTCTCTCCCCCAAAAATACCTCACAAAATATCTCTTCTTTTTTTTTTTCCCCAATAAAGGTAATATTCAACAAAGAACAAGAAAAGTAAAAAAACAAAGAAAAACCGAAACACAAAGAAAAGAAAAAGGAGAGCCGAATAGATCTCTAAGAAGCAGTGGCCAAGCCAGTTAAGGAATCGGCTTCAACATTTGCACTTCTGCAAATAAAACTGAAAGAAGTATCCCTAGTCTCTCAAAGCCCACAAGATTTCATCCAAGGCACCACTAAGCCTCTAGGACACGAGAGAAGGATGACAACACTAGTTAATAACATTAGTTGAATATCCTTTGATGATGATCCTGGAGAACGAAAGGTCAAGACATAACACCCCCATCTTGAGAGCATAAAGTTCTGCTTCATGAACCTCACAGGAATGGAAAGTCTTCGAAACATACCAGAGAGTCACTCCTTGGTGTCTCGCAGTAACGCCCCTCCACCCGAGCGGGAACCTCTTGCATTGCCATCGAAATTAAGCTTAAACCACTTAGATGGGGGTTGACCCAGACGCAACGAGGTGATTGGTAAGACTTCTTAAACTTGATGATATCACGGAAATGAGCAAAAGAACAATAAAGCACAGTAGAGAGAGAGAGAGCACGGCGTAGGCCAAAGAGATAGCCGTGTGCTGGATAACCATCTTAAGAGAATCGACATCTCTAGAAATGCTTTCAAAGGTTCTCAAGTTGCGTTCTTTCCATAAGATCCACAGTAGGGCGGCAACCATAATTCTCCAAAGATGCAAACTAACAGAGAGAAACAAGGGGTTTCAGATCTGAAGCATTAAGAAGGATGCGTCCGGAGGCCACGGCCCATTCCAACTTCTCAAACCGAGAAGCCAAGCCCAAAAATTAGCAGTAAAGGGACATCTAAGGAACACATAGTCAATATTCTCTTTGTTCTCTTTACAAAACTAGGCAGACATTTGTTAAAATCATTCCTTTACGTCTGAGATGATCTATTGTCAAAAGTCTTTTGTAGGCCAACAACCAAAGGAAAGATCTAACTCGGGCGGGAGCCTTGCATCCCCATAATTTTGTGAGATACCTCTTGTCTTCGAAATATTTGTCTCTCCAAATCTCCTTGTAAAGAGACGAAGTGGAGAAGCACCTCCTAGTATGAAGACCCCAAATCAATATATCTTGTTTCCAATGATAGAAACAAAAAGAATAGAGATTGTTCATCAATGCCCCAAACTGACTTTCAACCACAGAATTGACCCTTCTCGTAGATAGTGTCATGTTCCATACCGGTATGCCATCAAACCACCATAGCTCTTTTACAGGTAGCCTTGAGGTAGACAGTGTGATGTTCCAAACCAGGATGCCATCAAACCACCATAGCTCTTTTGCAGGTAGCCTTGAGGTAAATGTCTCTCTGTAAGAATGTGGCTTCCAAAGACTTAGGGGTTGCAATGTAGCTTCTAAAGACTCATGGGTGGCAATAATTCAGGTCAATTGGATCCGGATTCGACTTGACAAAGTTTTATATGAATCCGAATCCCTGGACCACCAGGGTCGGGTCCAAATGACCCAGACCCAAACCCGAACCCAGACCAGTTCAAGACATTTGGATTGGACTTAGGTCTAAAAATTTAAAAATAAAAATTTTAATTTATATATTATATAGTATATAAATTATGTTTTTTGTAATGGGTCAAGTCGGCATACGCATGACCCAACCCGATAGAGTCCATGCTGGATCTGGACATGACTCGAGTTGGGTCCAAGCACTTGGACCCAGATTCGACCCGCCAGGTCCAAATATGGACCTATATCCGGACCCAATTCGAGTCGTCCAAATGGGTCATTCCAACCCAATTACCACCCCTACCAAGACTTTGTGCTCTGTAGCATTACATTAGTCTCTCCAAGTACGAAGCATTCATTTGTAATAGGAAAAAGTTAAATTAAGATCAAGGCTTTATGGAAAAAAAATTAACACTTCACCTCAAAACTCATTAAAAATTGTAGTTCCAACATCGTAAAACCTTCAAACCGATCATGTCTACTTTGATCATTGTAGATGTGAAAAAAATAAATAAGATTTCGAGCCCTAAGAATAACGTATATTGTAACATATTATCTACTTTCAAGTGTCCACATGTCCACATAATCTGTAACTTATTTTTTTAGCGACAAATTTCATAATCACTAGTGGAAAGAGACTTTAGAGTCATCTTAGAGATTTTCCATGCCCTTGTTGTTTTTTGGACAAGATTTTGATGTGAGGCTTTACTTTTTCCTCATAAGGCGTAGGCCTTATTGAAACTTTATCCGTTATAACAATGCATTATTTACTCTATAAAGGGTGAGGTATGTATAAAGGTGCCAATCTTGTATTATACAAGTAAAGTATATTTATAAATTTTGTTGGACGATGTAGTTTGTGTATAAAATCTTATGATGACTTGAAAATCCATATTCTACTTTAATTATGAAGCTCAGAAATCCAAAACGGAGCAGATTGAGCAAATTTATAAACACTTAAAAATATTAAAAATAGACGGTCCAGATAACTTGTTACAAGATGCATTATTTTTTGGACTTGAAATTTTTTTGTTATTCTATATATCCATGCATTTCAAGATCGAGACGATCAATTGGAAGGTTTCCAATTTTGAAACACTCTTTACTATTGGGTTTTTGAGGTGCATGTTACTTTTATAGTATATGATTGTAACTTTATATAAACTTTTTTCCCTCTCTAAAAGCATGTTCTCTTGCTCACAAATCATTAGGGTGGCAATTGGCCCAACCCGGGTGGGGCTTGCACTGGCCCTAGCCCGGCCCTTGTCCCTACAGGGCTAGTATGAGCTCGACTTGGCCTGGACTAGCAGTAGAGGCCCTGGCTAAGGCCCAGTCTAGCCCTATTAAAGTTGGCCTTGGCTAGACTAGGCAAAATACAATCAAAGCAAATAAAATAAAATAAAAAAGAAAAGAGGACCAAGCGGGGTCAAACCAGATTGGCCGTGTCATGAACCTGGCCCAAGCCCCTGCTCTTGTCCTCATGCCATGGTGGCATGAACTCAAGCCACATTTTGGAGCCCAGGCTCTAGTTTTTTAGGTCTGGCTTACTTTATTGGACCTGGCACCCCACCCATTGCACCCCTAAAAATTAACGTCCAGTACGATTCGAATTTGGGCTTGACTAGTTAGCATTTGACATAAACAATGTTATTATCAAGTTAGATTCCTATGATTGAACTACCTAAAAAATAGCAATACATTGCATCCATATAAATATAGTACTTCAAATTAAAACAAGGAAATTTATGGATACCCCCATACCTAGGCATCCCCTACACTTTCTAATCCTTGGTTGTATTTATTTTTGCACCCCTTCAGTAAGAAAGTAATTATTAAAGATGAAATTGCCCCCTATAACACACGTTTCTCTCATTTATTTTTGCATCCACTGTCCACTATTTTGTTTTTAAATGAAGCCGACACATACTGGACTAGCTTTTGGTTTTATTAAAGCCAATTCGGCACACTATGTGCCAGTGAACTAGACCGGCTTTTGGTCCCTATTAAAATAAATCCGGTACACATTATGCTGACTTTGATTTATTTTCCTAGAGAGCGAGAGAGAGAGAGAGAGAGAGAGAGAGAGAGAGAGGAGGAGTGGGGGTTAGGTAGTGGTACGGTACGGTAACGTACTAGTAGTAGTTAGTTAAGTAAAGTAGTAGTTAGTTAGTAGGTAGAACTAGTACGTAACTA
>NW_006497450.1:379008-390766 GCF_000471905.2 Amborella trichopoda
ATCAAATACATAAAAAACTGGTCAATTCAATTGATTTTTAATTTTAAAAAAAGTTTATTTAAGGGCGAGGCCCTTAAACAATCAAATTAAAGTGCACATCAAAAATTCACTAGAAGAGGTTGTTTCGATGCCCCTAAAATCTTCAAATCGATCATCTCTACCTCAAGATGTATAGATGTGAGAAAAAATAGATTTCAAGTCTGAAAAATAGTACATCTTGTAATGCATTTTGCAGACCTTTAATTTTCAAGATTTTCAAGATTTTCAAGTGCTCATAGATATGCTCGATCAACACTATTCTTGGGGCTTTAAATTTTATAATTAGAGATGAAAATAAATTTTCAGGCCATCACAATTATTTTTAGTACTAAAATAATATCTTTCGACGCTATTTGAAGGTGCGCCTTACTTTGATTGTTTAGGGCTTCAGCCTCATACAAACCACACCCATTAATTAAACTCAATTTTTACTTTGGATCAAATTAATTAAAGCTCAAATAACCAAGTGGACTAGACTATCCATTTAATCCCAACAACTTTTCAAATTCTTGGGATCTTTGCTCTACTCTCTCTCTCCCTCCTACCCATTGGGTGCATAATAATTATCTCCTAAAGGAAACTAAACCCTTAAATGATAATTAGGAGAAGTGAATTCAATTATCAACAAAATCATTATTTTGTTATAAGTTTAACAAAAAATCATCAATAAAATCTTCTATGGTTAGAATGGTTGATTAGGATTTGTGTACCTAATTTCAATTAACTAGAAAAAAACTTTAATGAAGATGTTGATCAACCAAATCATTTATGGTCATGTTACAAGAAAGGAATTCTTTATTTAGTCCATAGGACCACATTACTGTACATATGTGCAAATAAATGTCCTCCTTGCATTTGCACATGCTTTTAAGGTTTAAATAACGTTCATAAACGAAATAGTATGTCTTAGTCTGGCTAAGCTAATTACATTGAAGAGAGATATTATCAGGCAACAAGGTTTAAATAACGTTCATAAATGGAATAGAACATGTCCGTTTCGTATCAAGGTAACGACCGTTAGAAAGGAAAAAGTCGCTTTGTTATAATGGAAAAATGAATGTAATGTGATATCCAATTATTTTAAGGGATTGTATACTATGAGACCATTTATTTTTGGTACAATGAGATCACAATTGGTAGTAGCTATTAGATGTAAAATTGGATGGCTTGGCGTGTGTCAAAAATTTCGAGAATTTTTTTTTGAGCTAGGAGTTTAGCCAATGATGCACTCACAACCATCCGATTTGAAATTTGATGGATACAAGTGATTATGATCCCCCTCTATAAAGAGTAAATGGTCTATTTGTATATTTTTTTTTTTTTAAAGGGGGTGAGCATATTGTCCATTTACTCCTCTGGGCAGAAACCCAACTTTGGAAGATTTTTTAATCTAAATTTTAGGAACTGCTTGAGAATCACTAGATTTTTATTTTCAAGAAGAGAAAATTCAAATTGTAAGTTTCCTGACACTTATATCTCGCACTCAAAAATTTGGAAGGTGTTGGTCCAATCTTGAAATATTATTTTTTTGAGTTCATAGAGAGTATGATTTGAATTTTTTTTTTGGGAACAAATAAAATATCAAATGAATGGCGGAATTGTGATGCTAATTTATATGAACAAATGAGACATACAAAGTTGTACGAAGTATCGAGGTATCAAACTTTATAAGCCACACTATGAAATCATGGGAGAAAGTGATCTAGGAAATGAAACAACCGTATCATCAATTGGAATTTATACTGGGCAGTTAACCATTGGGACTATTTGGCTTCTTAGACAATTGGTTGAGAGCATACTATAGGGTAACTAGAGAAACAATTTAATGGGTGCTAAAAAATAATGGAGTCTCAAGAGGATATATTGATATAGTTAGAAATATATATGAGGGAGTGTTAACTAATGCAAAGACAACTAGTGGCGATACAAGTGAATTTTCAATGATAGTAAGTCTACATCAGGGGTCAGCTTTGAGCCTACATCAATTTACCTTGGTTGTGAATGAACTAACTTATGGTGATGTTATGTATAGATAATATAGTTTTGATTGATGAGACTAGAGATGGCGTAAATGTAAAGTTCGAACTTTGGAAAGATACTATGGAATCAAAATGTTTTAAAATTAGCCAGACTAAGACATAATATATAGAGTGCTAGTTTAGTAATAACAGAAGTAAAAATGCCGAATCTATAAGATTGATGGCCAATAAGTACTTAAAAGAGATTATTTTTGATATCTTAGGTTGATAATCCATGGAAAAAAAGATACTAAAGAAGATGTTGCTCATAGAATTAGAGTTGAGTGGACGAACTGAAGATATGCTTCTGGAGTCCTATGTGATCGTTGGATACCAATGAAACTGAAGAGAAAGTTCTATAGGACAGTTGTAAGACCAGCCATGCTTTATAGGATGGAATGTTGGGTGGTCATAAAACAACATATCCTTAGAATGTGTGTAGCTGATGTGACATGTTGATCTAAATGAGTGGCAAGACTACAAATGCTAGAATTCACAATGAATATATTCAATGAAACTTTAGGGTAGTTTCAATAGGCGATAAAATGAAGGAAAGTAGACTTAAGTGGTCTAATCATGTGCATCATCAAGTTAGAATAACACCAGTAAGGAGAGGTGATTTGATTCAAGTGGACGGTCCTAAAAAGGCAAGAGGAAGGCCTCAAAAGATATGGATGGAAACAGTAAGAAAAGTTATATAGTGACTTATGTTCTACTTGAGCATATGACCCTTGATAGATTGGAATGGATGAATATAATTCATAGACCCACTCCAAATAGTTCTCAGATGATGATGAGGTTCGTCTATAGGTTGGCAAAGTTACATCCCCACAATTTAGTATTCCAAAATTACTTGTACATTAGATATTACCTGAGGGTGTAGATGGGACAATATGCTCCTGCTAGAGCATGAAATATGTTGGCTATTTTAAAAGGGTGTGATTTGTATAGAGCATAGACTCTAAACAATCAAATTAGAGCCTACCTTCAAGTAGTGTCGAGAAATGTGGTTTCAATTCTAAGAATCGTTGTGATAGCTTTAAAATGTATTTTCATCTTTATTTATAAAGTTTAAAGCTTCAAAAATAGTGTAGATCGACAGATCTATGAAATCTTGAAAATTGATGGTCAAAAAATGCGTTAGAAAATGCATTATTTCCAAAACTTGAAATCTATTTTTTTCTCATATTCATGCATCTTGATGATGAGATGATCAATTTGAGGATGTTTGGGCATCAAAACAACCGCTTCTAGTGAAATTTTTTGGGTAGGCTCTAATTTGATTGTTTAGAGCATCGGCTCTATATACACTTTTCCCTTTTAAAAAGAATTATTTTGAAAAGGTCTACTATTGGAAAAAATAAGGGGCATCATTTCTTTTATGGAACTAAGAGAGGTTTACCCCCAAGGTATAGCTTCCTTTACCCCTCACCCACCCCTCCCCTCCCCTCCCTTCCCCTCCTGAAACTTTGTTTTTTCTCTTTTTTTTGTTTTTTTCTAAAAAATACTCCACTTCAAGCAAAGGTGGAGATTCGTTAAGTTGTTGTGAATCCCTCACAAGAAAATTTTTTTTTTCCCTTTTTAATAGCATTTTTTGGTTCTTCATGTTATTATTCTAGGTTTGCATACATCTCCATTGATCTTAGTAAAATGTCCTTTAGATGCATATGGTTCCAAGTTAATGTTAGATAACAAAGATTTTGGTTATAATTTCACTTGCGATGGTCCAGGAAGAGACGGTACTTGTGATATTTTGGCTTGGGATGCATTTTATTTGGAGTTTTTCTCTATGGTTTTCTAGTTAGTTGGAAGTTTCCTATCTAATTGGGTTTCCTAATAACTAATTTTGGGTGGTCCTATTTGGTTAGGAGGTATGTGAGTCACATAATAAAAGATAGAGTTAGGAGTCCAAAAAGATTGGGGACATAAGGGAAACCTTGGGTGTAGAGAGAGAAAATTGTTGAAAGAGGGGCTTTGTGACAAACCATGTATGACAAACCATGTAAAATCTTTATGTTCTTGTTGCATTATTTCTTCCTTGCTTATTCTTGGCTTGTTGTTGATTGTTTTTTTCTCGTTCTTTATTTGCTAAACATTCACATCATTGCTCTCGTTTATTTACTCTTTTTTTTTGCCCAACATTTTAAGTTTTGTCATCAGATGGTCTGAGACTTCTAATCTTTCATTTCAAATAAAACATAATCAAATCCAAGATATCCACCTAAAAGCTTTATATGTAGCTAAAAAACTTAAAATGTTGGGCAAAATGCACACTTACGAAGCTCAAGGTTAATTTATTTGATCTATTAGTATTTGTACATTGTCTGGACGAAGTAACATGTCACTGACAACTTCTCATTTCGAAAGCAATCACGTATTTTAAAGAGAGAGAGTCATCAAACTTTTAACTTTTATACAGTTCAGATGTTAGAAGAAGAAACTAACATGGTTGGAAGCAGTGAAAAAAGATATGGAGACTTATACCCTCATTGAGAGTATGATATTTAATAGAGCAGAATGGTAGGTCGAAATTCATGTAACCGACTCCAATTAGTTGGAACAGACTTTGACGATGACGATCTTGAAAGAAACTACATTGAACCATAATCATCTGGATTTTCAGATTACAAAATAAATGTAGTGCTTTTGCTTGGGTTATGGATTGGTGATCGACATAAGGGTTTGGGTGTGAGAGGTCAAAGGTTCAAACCTTTGAAGCTTGTCCCCGTAGAGCCCATACAAATAGCCCCAAAAAAAGATTGCATAAATAAATTGCCGATTCACAAAGATTGCATAAATACATTGCCGATTCAAGCTGCATTATTGCTAACAACCTTAGTACGTCTCTCAAGCCATCCTAAGTTTCGGCGAGAGAGAGAGAGAGAGATACTGGCTATAAATTTGAACGTGGAATTACATTGTATAATGCACTCAAAATCAATTTGATACTTCAACCCGAATACATTGATTATACAATTGGGCATTACTTATCATAAATCTCCAAAGCAGTCGTATGCTTTTTTTCCTTTGGGGGGTGGGGAAGGGAGAGAGTAGGTTGTTTCCAAGTTTATGGGAACACTGGACTGATTAGTGATCAGAACAAGCTTCTGCCTCAAAATGTGGCATGTTGACAAAGGCAATAGATAAAGGAGCAATAGAAATTGGTAACTCCGCATCAACAAGAACACGATCCAAGTTGGGTATGTCTCCATAGTCTGTGAGCTCCAAAGGATTCCCATTAAGAAGCATAGTTCTGCTTTTAAGGTACCCATCTTTTGGTGTTAAATGGTACTCTTGCCTATGTAGTTGCTCATCTGAAGCTCTCTTCCCGATCCATGAAAAGCTTTTCTTGACTCTATCCACAAAAGATCGATCTCCTTTATCTGTCTTGACTTCCAATCTTATATCATCGTTCACTTCATTCTCTACCATGATATTGAATCTTGTAGAATTGCTCATATTGATCAAGAGAAGTGTAACCCCCATCTAACAGAAAAATAATTTTGGGTGAGTATGGTTTAAGGAGATCGAGAAGGAATGTGATTGAACTTAGCGACTTCTTTTTTATTTAACAATAAAATTCTGCTACTTTTTTCTCATGTGATTTATTGGGTCACAATATTTTGATGAGAGAAGAAGAAATCTGATCAACTTGACTACTTTCTTTTTAATACGACTTTAATTGCACATAAAATAGAGTACTACATATGGGAGAAGGTGGGACTGAGACTTCTTACTGTCGATTTAGAACAGTGGGCATATGTTCGTAAGTACGGTGAACCATCAAATTTAGCAGCGAGCACTCCTTTTCCCATCAGTCGATGCCACAACAATGCGCTATTAGGAAGTTCAAACAATTCAAAAGATGAAAAAACCAGTTGGGTTTCTCCCTGAAAGCATGAAAACCTTGAATCTTGATTAATAACATAGAGATAAAGTATCCACTTGCCTATAGTAGTCAGGATTCGGTTCAAAAGTTGGTCTGTCTAGGAGACCATAGTTTCCACCAATCAAACTTTGCCTGCAGTAAGCCTTTGTATGGTATATAGATGACATTCCTAGCTGATCTAAGTACCTGCATTACATCAGGACACGTTCGTTTACATTTTAGAATAAGAAAGATTGTTATCTTGCAGTGAGCAATTTAGAGAAGATTATTATCTTGCTATCAATATTGGACTGTAAGAAACACAGTTTCTCAAGAGAAGTTCAGTGTGCTGTTCTACTCCTTATGTATTTTAAAAACATGTAGATGTAACAAGATATGTAGCAAGCAGGATATCTTATTTGGAATGACCCCCCAGTCTTAGAGACTCCAGTTTCTAGGTCCTCTGTTTCCAGGTTAGTATGTCCCCCCTCTCTCTCTCTCTCTCTCTCATATATTAGTTGCCATCAGAACTTCTTCCTCCCACTTTACAGATAAGTGATGCATGGTACTTAGAAATTAGGTACGGCATCAATATCTGATACTTTGGAAATATATAGAAAATTTCAGAAAATTGATGCCTTAGCGATGTTCTTAGCAATATCCAGGCCTGCACGATGGTCTAAATAGAATTCTGAAAAATAAACTTCAAGTTATAATAGGTAACCTTTTCTCTCTGCTAGGTACTCAAGGAATAAGACAGAGAAACACTTATAATGTGCTTTTAATTTCTGGCGGTGAGTAGTCATGTTATCTTGTGCTTTCCTTAAATATATATATTTATCCATTCACTATATGCATTAGGATCAAACGAATTCCATCTTAACTACTAAAATCCAAGGGGGAAAAAATTGACTTTACCAAAAAGCACCCAAGAGATGAATTATATAACATCTCACCTATTTCTTTTGATTTACTTCCATAAATCCCATCAAAGGACACATAATCATGAGTTAGAATAGTTGATATTTTAGGTTTGTTGTGATAAATTTCCCCTGAAAAAGAATTTCAAAGAGGCATTAAAAACAAAGCAATTCTCACCAGAAACTGTTCACAAAGGTGTCAGAGACATCTCGACCACCACTGTTGTAAGCACCGCCTGCTTCACCAACCCAAGGTGTTGCCCAAGGGCCAGAGTTTTTTATAGTGAGCCAAACATCTCTAAATGTCTGAGATATTTGGCTCAGGTGTGCTGGATTCAATATCTTGTTCACTAGATTGGGGTCGCTACCTGAGAGAACAATTTTAGACAAGTATTCCAGTTAATGGTCTTATGCGAATATGGAAGATAACTTGGGTTCAAGACCATTATTCAATTGGAAGGTAATTATTGCTGCAATCATAAAGTTTTGGGCTCAAATCCATCTTAGTAAATAATGTTCAACAAAAGAAAAAACAAGTAACATTCGAATGATGGAAAACCATAGTCCATTAGTGTAATCGTTGCCCAAGAAATGATAGTGTGCCAGTTGGATAGTGGGATCCAACATCAAGATCGTTTTTGTGGCCCCCCAATCTTCATCGCCATCCATCATTTCATTGAGCGGGGGTGATCCCAACAGACTATGGTTTTTCACAGCTCATCCATATACTTCCCCAAAAATGTATATGGAAGATAACCAAAACTCTTTTTTTTTCGGCAAAGTAAAAGCCAACATTTTCGCCTCCCTCACCTGGACCGAGATTATATATATGGTGAGTAATGACATTCAGGACTCCTGGACCTGACGTATGGAGAAGTTCTGTAAACCAATTAGGATAGAAGAAACCTCCTGGTGCTATTACTAATGGTCTAGACGATGAATTCTCATATAATTGATCGATTAGAGCTTTGAGGTTGATCAAGTCTTGTCCATACTGCTTTGCACTCACGCGCGCAGAAACACCAGGTCCACTCAACTCATTTCCTGTTCACCCAGCAAAAGATAGTCTAATGAACAAGAAAGCATATCCATAAGTGTATGATATTCAACCTCAAACAAAACTTTTAGGCTCAAAACGCCATACCAATGAGCTACAATGATCTCACATGCTACATAAATGCATACACACATGCATACACAGACGCACACATACATACATACACACCCACACTCACATACATACATATAGACATGCATGTGCGCATTCATACATGTGCGCATATGTAGTATAACATATAGACATAACATGCATTCATGTATACATTGAACTTGACATACATAAATATATAAGCTTGCATTTATGGGTGGATGTACTCATAGAGCGAACTTTCTAATAAGACTGCATCGATGCAGTCCCATGATTCATATATGATTGCTTAGTAATGAATGGTCCAGCATTTGAAGTCCCCACCATGCCATTTATCAGTTGCTAGCATAACAAGAACGCAAGCAATTGTGTTCCTATTGTTGGGATTATACCAACCATGCAAAGTTTAGGAAACTACACATACATATTGAATGGTACTAAAATATGGGTTAAGGTACTGGGGATTCTTGAGTGGCACCCATCTCACATAAGTACAACTTTGGAGTTCTTATAGGATCCATTATCCCGGTGCTTGTTAATCACACATGACAAACATAGATACATTCACACAGATATGTCTTTGTGAACATGCATAATAAATATGTACATACATGCAAAGAAACATGATTGAATATTGGTTTGAAGGGTTTTGAGGGCTGCTATGAGAATGTTAAGTACCGAATTCCCAAGAGTCGACTTGGTAGCCTTTGGCAATGGTGTATTTCATGAGATCACGAGCATTCGAGGAGTCCCAAGGGCCATACCACACATTCGTTGAACTATGATGCCTTCCATAGAGCGCATTCAGGCCAAAAGTTATAATTGCTCTGCAACCAGCCGACCAAATTGTTCATAATTGTTCCAAAATTCCATATTAAGGTTCTTTTGCCATTTCTTTTCATTGTATATTGATGGTTCTAAGTCAAATGTTGGATGAAGCCCCTTTGGGGTTCTTTTAGATCACTGAGGCTCATCTATTATTTGACAAGTAACCATTTTATAAGTATAGAGTAACAAATATTACTCTTTTAGGTAAATAATTCTCATGACCACAAGTTCCAAATAATTGTATCATTTCAAAGTTTTATTGTTTCTCAAAATAAATATTTATTATTTCTCCAAGAAGCTATATTCATTTCCAAATAATGAAATATAAGTTCATTTTTCACATAATGAAATACATACCCAGTCCTACTTAAGAATTCGTTGAGTTCATCCCATCTATCCATGGACAGACAACCACTAGAGAAACCAAACAAGCCATCTGACTTCCTTTCAAATGGGAGGCATGGAGATTTCAAATCTCCCACATCATACAGAACTTGATCTTGCAAAGACCCTCCAATCCTAATCCTCAGAGGATTAAAAGCTGAAATGGAATGATATAACCAATTAAAAATGTATGCTTTATGAAACACTATTAAGTAGGGTTTTGACATAAAGATCGGTTGTCTGGATCAGCCCTCCATGGCACCGATCAGGATAGGGCAACCAGATCGGCCAAAACGGCATCAAGCCGAAAATTTTAAAAATTTGGAAATAAAAAAAAAATTGCATAGATCGTCTTCCCCATCTATAACATGTTTGTTTGATGACTTGAATCATCAAACAAACATAAAAGAAAGGGAACAATGCAAATGGACCATAAGGCAGATTCCTCCCAATGAGGTATGGAATCCAATTAGGATCCACGATTTTTAAAACCCTGCATTAACAAATTACAATTTTTCCCAGAGAGAGAGAGAGTTTTATTGATTATCGTGAATATTATATAAGCCCATGTTCCTATTTTTCAGTAGAAGAGAAGGCAATATAGAATATATTTTCTAAAATATTCTTATATAAACCACCTCCATACTGATAAGACTGATGTAGCAACACTGATACTGATCAGGAAAACAGCAAAACGTAGTGTGAATTAAAAAAAAAAAAAAGATAAGAAAAATATGCGCATACCTTTGATGGCCTTGGCAAGAAGAGAATTATTCAGGTCCTGAAAAAAACTCAGAAATTTCAGCATGCAGTGATAAAGTAAAAGCAAAATTTGAATTATCAATAATAAAAAATACCCAACTGTGTATTTGGAGAAGAAAGTGTTTCAAAAAAAAGAATAAAGGCAAAATTTTCATTATCACATTTACCCCCATAAAAGTTTTTCATTATAATTTCTAGATGGATGTAATTCCAAAAATTTAGACCATTTTTGTTGTCAATACAATGGCAGTAACGAAAAAGAAACCAAGAAAAAAAAAGAATCTAAATAAATAACTATTTTAAGAAGAAAGTGAAAATGGAAATGGAAAATTTCAAAGATATAAACAGCACAGAGTCTCAAAAAACTTTACCAGATTCAGAACAGAGGCTTGTCCCCAAGGACATTGATCATAGTTACATTTAGTTTCCGGCCACCAATCCAGAGTTGCACAGATGAAATTATCGCCATTTTTAGCAATAACCGAATCTCCCTTAACTGTAATTCCCGTTTCTACAAGTTCATGCGCTAATCTTAGAGGAACAGAATTTACAAGAAAGAGAAAAAACCAGAGCCCCATTATAAATCTCAGCTTACCAACATTAACAAACATTGATAAAACTGGGAAAACCAGCTGAATTTCAGCTAAGAATATAGAAAACCCAGAACTCAGATATTGGGTCTGGAACCTCAAATGGTTTAAGTCTCAAAACAAAAACTTTGGCCCATAAGACTCGGACTTTTCCAGACTTCAGAGCCAATAACAGACTGGCTCCCACCAAGTGAGGTATGGATCTCCAAATCAATAGACCTCTCTCTCTCCTCTCTCCTCTCTCTCTCTAAAAGAGCAAGATTTGGGACACTACTCCTACAAGAAAAGATGAGAAAGACCCATGCAGCTCTCTCTCTCCGAAAAAGAGCCACCTTTGGGCCTCTTCCTCCACTACAGAAGAAGATGAGAAAGACCCATGTCAAAAAGACAACAGAGACAGCACACTTTGTCTCTTTCTGGAATCTCTGTTAATTTTGATTCAAACTTGGTTTTTGTCCCTTAATAGGTCTTTAACAGGAGATTAGTGAGGTATTGCTTAAACCAAATTCCATGACTTTTTTTGTTGTTGGGGTTGTTGGGTTTTGATAGAATCTAACAAACCCCATTGAATGAGAAACCAGAACCATTGCTTTGCTTTGCTTCTCAAACCAGGAAGCCATCAATGAGAAAAGAATAAAAGAAAAAAAAAAAAAAAGGATAAAGAATAGCCACCCCATATGAAGCCTGCACTATACAAGATAATAGAAAAAATTTATGAAAAAAATAAATAAATTATGAAGTCTGAACTGTACAAGATAAATAGAAAGGGAAAATTACAAAAAAAACCCTAACATACAACTGTTCTATCAACCTACCCCTCCCCAATATACTTTCCTCACGATCTTTTTTTTCAAAAGGTGCAATTGGGAAAATTACAAAAAAAACCCTAACATACAACTATTCTATCAACTTACCCCTCCCCAATATCACACCTTAAACTTTTATTAACATGTAATTTTATTATAAATTTTTTTTAGTATTATCTTAAAATCTATTTTCATACCTAATTAGAAAATTTTAAATTCCAAAAATGGTTAAAATCAAATAGATCTATAAATATATGAAAAGCTTGAAAATAGACGGTTTAGATAATGTGTTGCAAGGTGAACTATTTTCGAGACTCAATTTTTTTTTTTTTTTATATTCATACATCTCATTGTCGAGATCAGCGTTTTAAAAAACGCCGAGTCGACTCGGAAATC
>NW_006497450.1:391791-402217 GCF_000471905.2 Amborella trichopoda
ATCCATGATTGAATTTTTTGAAAATTTGTGATTTTTTTTGTTTAATCCATGATCGAATTTTTTTTTGTAATCCATGATAGAATTTTTTGAAAATTTGTGATTTTTTTTTTAATCCATGATCGATTGTTTTAAAAATTTGTTTTTTTTTTTTAATCCATATTATTCAAAGAGAAAACGAGAGAGATGATGATTCTGAGGCCACCCTATCCCAGCCATATTATTCACATATCGAGTCCCAACAGTAACAGTGTAGGGATGAGCACGAAATACTGTAAATTAAATGCTGAATGGCGGTTCATGCAGGGAAGGAACATATCAATATTCGCATATTCATTCAAAAACATGAAAATTCTTAATGGAGTACCCTCATTTTTTATTGAATTCCTAAAAACCAATATTTATAATGAATTTTAATAATTTTTTCGAATTTTTTTTAAGCTTTATTCTGACCGATTCACCCGATTCCCGATCGGGATCGCTGATTCGCCAATCCGGATCGATTTTTTGGAAGCCCGATCCGGGTCACCGATCCGTTTTTTAAACCATTGGTCGAGATGATCGATTAGAAGGTTTTTTCAACATTAAAACAACATTTTCAAGGTTGCAACCTTATATAAACTTTTTTCTTTTTAAAAACCCATCTTTCCTATCAAATACCCCTCCCCCTCCCCCACCTAAAAAAAGTACAAAAATAAGGACCATACTACCTCTCCTTTACCCTACATTTTTTACTTTTCACTTTCGCTCTCTCTCTCTCTTCACTTTCTTCACTACTCTCTTCACTGTCTTCACCACTCTCTTCATTGCCTTCACCGGCGCTCTCTCTCTTCATTGTCTTCACTGGTGCTCTCTCTCATGATTTATCACGGTTGACCCAGCGCGCTCTCTCATGATTTAGCCATCACTCTTTCTCTCTCACGATTTACCCATTATCACTGGCGCTTTCTCTCTTTCTCTCACTATTTACCCATTCTTCACTTGCGCTCTCTCTCTCTCTCATGATTTACCCATTATAGGTGGTAAAAAACCATGCTTTGTTGCTCTCTCTCTCTTCACGATTTACCCCTCAAACCAGGTAGAAACAATCGAGCTCGATTTTAACCCTAAATCAGCCCATAGGTACGAAAGAGAGTTTACTATTATAAAAATAAAAAATAAATTACTGTCCTCTCTATAAAAATAAAAATTAAATCGGTTAATGGTTTTTTACCCATCATAGGTGGTAAAGACCAGGCTGTGGTGCTCTCTCTCTCTCTCTCTCTCTCTCTCTCTCTCTCTCTCTCTCTCTCTTCAGGATTTACCCCTCAAACCAGGCTCCCTCAAACCATGCTGAAGTAATGGAGCTTGGTTTTAGCCCTAAATCAGCTCACAGGTACGAAAGAGAGTTTATTATTGTAAAAATAAAAAATAAATTATTGTCCTCTCTATAAAATTAAAAATTAAATCAGGTTAGTGGTTTCTAGATGGTTTTTTCTTTGATCCCACATGTAATTTAACTTTTGTGAAATTTATTTAAGTAAATTGTTGATGACTTATATTATGTAACATTCCTTTCGTGGCTAGATAGATTCTTCGTGCGTATATTGAAGATTTAAATAAGAGAGAATAAATTGATCAGAGAGAATAAATTGAATTCATGTGTATCTGTTTCTCAATATTGATTATCCACTTTGTTAAATTTATCTAAATGAATAGAGATTGATTTGAATATGGTATATTTAAGGCTTGAATATTAGTGGTAGTTGTAATTTTTTTTTTGAAACTGTTTACCTTTGTATAAAAAAATGAATGTGGTATCTTTAGGGCTTAAATGTGGCATCTTAGCAAAGACGAGACTCTTAGCAAAGACGAGACTCATTGTGAGGTTAGTTATACAAAAAATTGACTAGAGGAAAGAGCTTGTTACAGAGAGAAGGTCGGGATTCTAGAGTTACCCTTTTTACGAAAACGATAGAAAAAATGAAAAGATCAAAACATGTGTTCCCTATCGTCCGTTGCAAATAAGAGAGAATAAATTACCCCATTTTGGTAGTTGTAAATTTTATTCCCTATTGTAAATTTATTCTCTACTGACTAGAATTGAGTTTGTTTTGTTATCAATTTTGGATATGAATAATCCATCATATTATTCTTGTTAACTTTAGTTTATTAAAAAATAAAATTATGTGTAGCTCTTGTTTTTGTAGGTTATATACCCCCAATAATATGCATACCTTCTGTTAAAATTTAATTGTAGCTCCATGAAAATAATTTCTAATAGCTTGCTAAGCTTCCACAAGTTCAAGACTAGTATTAAGATGTTGTAATGCAATGTATGAAGTGTAAATTATTACAAATTTTGTGCAGGACAAACAAAATGGGTAATAACAGAATGGGTTATTGTATTTTTGATAGAAAACTCCAATCAAGTATCGATGGGACTTTGAATTATATTGGTGGTAATGCATGTACATTTATGATTGACAGTAGCACTAGGTTAGATGACATGCAAAAATACGCAGCAGAGCGGTTCTCACTTGACATTCACTTAATATCTTTGAGGTAACCTATTCATTGAGATGATATTATTAGGATGTTGAACACCCATGAAGGTGAGAATGATGTGCTTGTCTTTGTATTTGATAGAAGTGAACGTTGGGATGGAAGTACTTCACATAATATTATGGCAGTCAAAAAGGTTAGACCCCCACAATCCTCTAATGTTTTAGTCTTTGTCTCCAAACAAAGCATTGCACCAAGGTTGCTTAGCACATCGGATAATGCACTTTCTGAGATAGGACAATAATTTGAATCTTAAAAAGATTTTCGAGAAGCCCTTAGCAAGTTTGCTATAGCAAACCATTTCAAGGGGCACCATGATTAAAGAAATACTCCCATGTGCCCCCCCACCCCCCCCTCATAGGCCATAATGACAAGAGAATATTGATATATTATCTAATTTATGTATTTTATTTTTTATTAACTTAATATGCATTCAAAGTAATTTTCTATTTTGTTTTTCATCGTCTACTTGCAGCGATTAACATGTATAGGGATGCTACAAGCTGTGCTTAAGGGTGAAGTATTAGCAAAGGAATCAAGACATTATGTACAGGCGACCCATGATTTGCTATTAAAGAACACTCATTTGGAGACAAATGCCAAGGAGAGAGTGGAGGGAGATGGTGGAAGCGAGAGCGAGGATAGAGATGGTGGAGATAACGAAAGCGAGAGCGATGAGACAGATAGTGAAGATGAGGAAAGCGAGACTGAGGAGAGAGATGGTGGAGATGAGGAAAGAGAGAGCGAGACCGATGACGAAAATAAGAGGAGAATGAAGAACAAAAATGACAAAAGCAACCAGATTCAAGTTGTGCCGGCCTTGCATGAAGAATCAAGGTGGAATTTGCGATCATGAAGAGAGGGAGATGTCCAGGCGGAACTGACTAGGGAGGAACCCGATGTAAAGGGAAAGGGTATTTGCAAGCTGGCCAAACATATTGATGAAGCGAAAACATTGATTGACATGCATTTTTTTAGATGATACTCGAATATGTAATTTGAAAAGTCACTAATGCAAGTTGCAAAGGGTATGAACCTTATTTTGAGTTGCATTTTTCAATTGATATGTATTTTTGAGTTTCTAAGAGTGAAATATCCATTCTTTTTGTACAATTGAAGCTACTCTATCATAACAGCTAACTAATGAAATGTCTCATTCTAATAGATTTTTAAACTTTGAAGTGACATGTCTTCTTCTCACTGTTCGAATTGTTGAATGCTAGTTGGGTGGCTGAGACACTTTCCCACGGTTACTTTTGTTCTTGAAATTTTTTTTATTTCTCCTGGATGATACTATTCAAGGAGCACCTTGAGACTTTAGGAATGGATGTGGATTATATTTATGTGAACATGTGATTTTTCATTTTTCTTTTTATTTTGACATGAAATAATATTCTTGATGATGATGTGTAGTTGTGGTTTTGTATACTTAGATTGATGTCCGGTATAATGCTGATACCAGTTTTCAAACATCAAGTACATTTGCTATGCTTTATTACCTAAAATATGAAACATGAAACATGAAACATGTTCCATTAACTAGGAAACATAGCTTTGGGGCAGTCTGGTGGTTTTGGGGGGCAGTCTGGCAATTTTGGAGGGCGGTCAGACGATTTTGGGGGGCAATTTGACGATTTTGGAGGGCAGTTCGACGATTTTGGGGGGAGGTCCAGGGATTTTGGGGGGCGTTCTGGTGATTTTGGGGGGTAGTCCGGCATTTAAGGTCATTGGAATTGCCCCGGTACCACGTTCTGAGGGGCAGTCCGGTGTTTAATGTCACTGGAACTGCTCGGTTCAACGTTTTGAGGGCAGTCCAACAGTTTGGAAGGGCAGTTCGGTGTTTTCGAGGGGTAGTTTGGCGTTTAGTGTCATTGGAACTGCCCCTAGTCCAGCATTATGATGGGCAGTCCGACAATAAGGAAGGTCAGTTCGGCATTTTCAAGGGGCAGTCCGGCGTTTTCAAGGGGCAGTCCAATTTTTAGTGTCACTGAAACTGCCCCGATCTGACGTTATGAGGGCCAGTTCGATGTTTGAGAGGGGCAATCTGGTGTTTAGTATCACTGGAACTGCCCCGGTCCGGGGTTATGAGGCCAGTCCGACAATGAGGAAGGGTAGTCCGGCGTTTTCATGGTCCAGTCTGACATTCAATGTCACTAGAATTGCCCCGATCTAGCAGTTTGAGAGGTCAGTCCGGTATTTTGAAGGGGTAGTCCGGCGTTCAGTGTCACTAGAACTACCCCGATCCGGCGTTCTGAGGGGCGGTCTAGCGGTTAGAGAGGCTAGTCTGGCATTTGTATATGGCAGTCCGGGGATTTTTTATGTTGACTGAAGCTCTAGCGTTTTACAAATGCAATCCGGTAATTATGGAGTTATGAGAGGGTGATCTGGCATTCGTAACCTCGGTCCGGCATTTCTTTTTATTGGACCTAAAAATGAGTTTTTAAATTACGGGAAAGGTATATTCGTCAAGAAAAAAAGTTCACTTTTTGTATTAGGGGGGTATTTGCTAAGAAACATAGTTTTGGAGAAAAAGTTGTTAGAAAAGCTAAGGTGGGGGGTAAGTTGAATGAATAGGTGATTTTGGGGGGTTATGCAGTTTTCCCTAATAGAAAAACATTTATGAAAAAATAGAAAAAATGGCTTTCCCCAAGTGCGGTTAAAGCCCACCAAGGTCTTTGTAATGATGTGTTTCTCATCCTCCTCATGCTCCCGTAGGAGGAGTCTTAAGGTTACTTGTTTGAGCCAAATAGCATGATAATTACTGTTACATTAAGAGACCATTTATTTTTATTAGAGGGAGGTCATAATTATTTGTACTCCTTAAATCCGATAGTTTAGGTATGTCATAAAGTTCAAGAATTTTTTTTTGAATATAGAGTCTACTCAATGACACTCTTACCATTATCAATTTGTAACCCAAATTAGGTTGAGGATGGGTGTTGAATGGTGAAAATGATCATGTGAGACCGTAAAATCTTTTGACAAATTTGAGGGTGAATTGAAGTAGGTTACTTTTTGTCTCTTCTTTTAAATACAATAACCATGCATTTTGTTACATTATTGTGGTTTTAGAAGGTTTCTCTCCTCTCTTGGGGGTAGTTATGAAAGTGGCTAACAAAGTCGTCTAAGGTACATCACATAAATATGGGAAACTATAACATGTCAACAAAAAGAAAAAGGCAAACTATTAATTAAAGGGTCAAATTATTTTAAAAACTAATTAAGGTGGTCAAAATATCCTTACATTAGGAGCGTTGCTTTTTAATTTTGATACCTCCTTAAAATATAGTCAAGAATGACCTAATTGTTGATGTTTAGAATTAGGAGTATCAGATAAGAAAGGGCATTTCGATAATTTAGTGACACTTAATGGCCCACGTTAAATAATAAATATGTCTCTAATTATCCAGGGTTAGCAACATTGAACAAGGGTTTGCAATGAAAAATGTGAGTTCTCTGCCAGTACTCCATAATAACCAGGAGTATTATCATCAATTGGTAGCTTCATGTCCTTATCTATCTTGGAATAACTACGGGTGTTATTGTCATATAACTTAAGTTATTTAAGTGGACAAATTACAAAAAATGCTTTTGCTCTTTTAATAGTGCATTTCAAGATTCCTCAATTTGAAGAAGGGCATGTTAGTTACTTTTAACTATGTTTTTAAAGAGGTGCATGAGTGAAATAAAATTTAAAAAGCAACACTTGTAATGTTAAATGGGGACCACCTTAATGACTTTATAAGGTGATTTGGACATTTGATTGATATTTTACCTTTTTTGGGTTAGTATTGCTTCACAAGCTGTAGATCAAGAGTACCATTTGGTTTGAAAATTATATATATATATATATATATATATAAAATAAAAGTTCAATCTACTAGCTAACATCTACCGTACATGCTTAATGGGCCAATCCAATAGTTAATATTATATTTTATATTTAATTTTTAATTTTTTTTATACATTTAAATTACTTGAAATTTGAGTGGTTATTCTTTAAAATTCGGATAATCTAATAAAATATAAAAAAAACAATTAGTGGAAAATAAATTAATCAAAATGCCCTTGAACCTTTCAAAAGTGGTTTGAATAATTTATTTTTTATAAATTATTTTTAAATATTTTTATTAGGTGCATCTTGATGAGAAGAATAAATACATCAAATTTCATGTGATTTGGATTTATAAAAAAAATATTAAAATCACATTACAAAATAAGATCGCAAATGTCAAATCGGTCCAAATTTTTGCGCTTACACTATTTTATGAACCCATTGGCTAACATGATATTTTTCATATATACATATAGGAGTCACTGTCGTACGCCTATACGCCCATATGCGAAAGATCCAGATTGAATCTGAACCATTATGTGGTCGATCTGAACTCACGGATGTCCGATAGTATTTGAATATTAAATTTTTTTTTTTTACAAATCCAAATCACTTGAAATTTTATGTGTGTGTTATTCTCATCAATGTGCACCTAATAAAAATATAAAAAATAATAATTTGTAAAAAAACGTTAATCAAAATAGCCCTCAAATCTTTTTGAGGGTATTTTGGTTAATTTATTTTATGTAATTTTTTTTTTGATATTTTTTGTAGATTTTTTCTATTTTTGAAGAACACACGTCTAAAATTTCAAGTGTTTTGGATTTGTAGAAAAAAAATTAAAATTCAAACACTATATGACATCCATGATCATCAGATCGGCCCAAATTGAGTCTGAGCCATGGACGTTTACTATAGTAGTACGCATCTGGACGCACAACATCTTTTCCTTATATATATATATATATATATATATATATACACATTAGCATTTCTCATAACTACTTTGACGGCTGACCAAAATCTACCATTCAAAGGTTGGATCTTTTTCCACATTTGAAGTAATTTGCCAAAATGCCTTCACGTCTCTATTTTGGATAAGATCCAGCTATTAGAAACATGATCCAACAGTTACGAGATTTCTTACTAATTTTGTTATGTATTCATCAAGGTTTTCTTGGCTCACTTTTAGTCTGAAATGTTTTCATTTGACATTGGCAATATCACCCTAATTAATGGACAAGAGTTTTTTTTTCTTTTTCTTTTTCTTTATATACATTTTGATTAAAACAAAGGGCAACCTAGTATTTCACAACCGACAGAGCAGCTTAGAAAGTGGCCACAGTGATTAAAAAGTACCTAAATATTTTAGAGTTAAGGTGAGTGAAGTTTCAAGGAAAAAGGGTAGATTGTTTGCATCATTTAAATATTTCTATAGGAAAATGCTTCATTTACCCAACCTTTTACTCTTATTATTTATTTATTCACCATTTAATTGTGTTGATCATTTAAACATTTTTAGGATATTTTTCCCTTCCCATACCTTGTACTCATAGTATTTGTTTACGTAGTATATAATTTTCAATTCCATTTATTTTAGGGAAGTTTATCAAAATGCTCATTAAAGATGGAGTATTTATTATTTTGCCCATTTGCAACTATTCTACCTCAAGGCGAGTATTTTCTTATGGCTATTATGAAATTTAATCAAAAGATATGGGTAAAGTGTTAAATTGTTCGCTCTATCTTAAACTAATAAATTCCCTTTTATTTTTTCAATAAATAATTTCCTTTTATTGTATATCAGGGGAAACTACCACATAGGCTCATGGGTATGGCTCGGTTTAGGCCTGATGGCCCATATTGAAGTTCACATCAGTGAAGTTGCATGTTAGAATATTTTTTGAAGACAGTAGGGCTATGATGGACTATAATTTTAGTTCTAATAAAAGTTTATTTTTAGTTTTTAATCTTTTTGAGGGAAGTACGATGGAACCCAAATTTTATAACTTTTTTTTCCCTTAAAAATAAGAGTCTCGTGAACCCAGATTTTAAATACATGTGCACGTCATTTAGGCACTCCAAATAAGAATTAAAAGAATTATACACACAAAAAATATGAGCCCATATGTATCCGTTATTTTCAGTAAGGAAAATATATAAAATGAAACCATTTACTTTTGATACAAAAAGGTCACAATAATTACTAATTGTTGAGGATATGTTAGTGCTTAGGCACACTATCCAAAATAATTTTTTTTGAATATCATGGCGTACTATCTAAAAAGAAAAGTGACATCTTTGTACCAATAATAAATAGTCTCATAGTATATAATCCCTTTTGGGTTGGGTTGGGTCTGGGTCCGGCTACATGAGAAAATGATATGGGAACCAGACCCGACCCAAAAATTAAAATATCTATGCATTTAACCATATTTAAATATATTTCGTTAATTAGGACCCAAAAAATATTATCGGACCCAGATCAGATCTACCCCTTGGATCCCAGGTCAGGTCCGGGTCCACTGCCACCCATTTCCCGATCGTATTACATGCCTATAATGTTCTATGACTGCGGCCTCACAAAATCATCATCTCAATAAAGTACTCTTCAGATTCATTAGTTCCTATATGGGATAGATAACTTTTCACGTGATAGTGCTGAATTCAGTGACTATAGTGCAACCAAGAGGGACACAGTAAATAACCTTCTATTGCTTGTGATTATTGTGAATCACTTGCTCCTCTTTGTCATTTTGATTTTATTGTTTTGGGCAGTTCACCTGGTTTATAGCCTTCTACTTCTGGTGAATCACTTGCTCCTCTTTATCAGTCTGATTTTACTTTTTTGAGCAATTCACCTGGCATCCCATATGCTGGCAAGTTACCAGAGTTAGAGGACCTAGTCATTATGGCTTCTTGACTTAGCTGGTTGTGTTGAGTTTGGTTGATCAGTGATGACCCGGCGATGGGTTACTACCCTGATCGTGTGCTCCATCGCTTTGGCTACATCAAGGACGTTCCCCTAAGGAACATGGTTCTACGTTAGGAATACCTTCCTAGTGAAATGAACATTTATATTAGGAAAATGATTTGACAGTGCTACAGCCCTATCAAAACAAGTAAAACCTCACCTCATAACTCATCAAAAATTGCAATTCAAGCCTTAGAAAACCTTGACACCAATCATCTTGGCTTAAACATTGTGGTCGTGAAAAAACAAACATTGTGGTTGTGAAATAACAAAAAAAAAAAAGATTTCAAACTCTAAAAGCAATGTAAAATGTAACAAATTATCTAAAGGAAAAAGTTTTTATAAAGTTCAACCTTAAAATATAGATTAAGGTGTATCCAAAAAATCCATCATAAAAGGTTGTTTTGATCTTTTTTTCTTTTGTCTTGAAAATAATGTATCTTGCAACACATTATCTAGATGGTCCACTTTCAAGATTTTCATGTGTTTATAGATTTACTTGATTTGAACTATTTTTGGGGTTTAAAATTTTATAATTAGAGATCAAAATAAATTATCAAGCCATCCCAAGAATTTTTTATACCAAAAATAATATTTATACTAAAAATTATATTTATACTAAAAGTTATATTTACACTAAAAATTATATTTATACTAAAAATTATATTTATACCAAAAGTATATTTATACTAAAAATAAGTATTAATGGATCCACAAGATCTTTACCATTTTTTGAGTTTCAATATTCATTGTTGGGGTTGGAAATTGATTTTAGAGCCATGATAGAGATTTTCATTGCCAAAAGTGCTATCCAGATCAGAATTTAAGGTAAGGTTTTTTTTTTTTCATAAAACCTAAGCCCTCGTCCTTTATATTATAGTATTAGTGAAGTTGTAAGATAATGCCCAATTCCATCACTATAGTATCTCCTATTGAGAATGAATATTCATATCATAGTGTTAGTAATGTTGGGGTTTTGTTGTAGTGTATCTATTGCTTGGGACTTTGAGGTTTTGTTATACTATTGTATTACAAATATTGGAGTTTGATGACTAAGGTCCAGCCCAAGAATAATT
>NW_006497450.1:436011-475989 GCF_000471905.2 Amborella trichopoda
TTATGGGTTACAAAAAACAAAAAAATTTCGATCATGGATTACAAGAAAATCGATCAAGTATTACAAAAAAATCTATCATGGATTACACAAAAAAAAAAACAAAAAAAAAACCGTACGGGACTCGCCGATTCACTGTTCGGACTCGCCGATTCCGTACAGTGAATCGGCTATTCACTGTACAGAATCGTCCGGTTCTCTCTAGAAGCGGACGATTTCCGATTTTTTAGGCGATCCGGTCCCCTTTTCACGATTTCCGAGTCGAACCGGGCGAATCCGGTTCGACTCGACGTTTTTTAAAACATTGGTCAAAATATAAAGTTATTCAAATAATCAAAGAAAGAAAAAAAAGATGGTTTTACGTCACATATTTTTGTTGAAAAATCGGTATAATTTTTGTAAAACAACTCGGAATTCATTATAGGATATCCAAAAAATTGGTCAAAAACTATTTTTAAAGCATGAAAAATTTGTATAAAAATTTTCTTTATCATAATTTAAGAGTTATTTATAGAAAAGTAAAATGAGTCACAAATGAAAATTACAAGCACTAAAAGCTATATATTTAAGATTACAAAAGATACTAAAACCAACTTTATATTCTAATATCATAATTAGAAACAAATTCACAAAAATATTTGAAATGAAGAAATGAAATATTTTTTAATTTCAAAACATAAAAAATATGTGGAACATGGAAGGATGTTATCATATTTTAGTTATGACCATTATTAAATATATTAAAAGACTAATATTTCAATTAGTATTATAGGAAATATATTATAAAT
Source organism: Amborella trichopoda (assembly GCF_000471905.2). Next base: position 436,797 of record NW_006497450.1, read on the forward strand.
TCTTTTTTAAAATTTTCAGCCATGCTCACTACTCGGGCGACTCAGCAGAGTAACTCGGCTTGGGCCAGGTCCAAGCCCTTGGCCCAAGCTGAGCCTCTAAGCGTGCAATGGAAATATAAAATCACACTTCATCCAAATGCTTTCAAAACAACCAATACAAATCTAGAATTTGAATCCTCAAGAAATTCATTTCTAGCTTTTCAATCGTTTCGAGCATTTGTTTTTCTAGGGAGCAAACTACAGAGCTTGCAATGACACGAAAAGCAAAACACATGGTCCATCCATTGGCGGACCACTGCAGTAACTGTCCTACCCCATTATGGGGCCTTTGGGCCATTTGTTTTGCCCCAAATTTTACGCACATATTCTCTTTAAGCCCAGCTATGGAACCCATGAAAAGTATTTTAAAAAATAGAAAATAATTTTTTTAGAAGAGAAAAAATTGTTGCACATCTGTTGACCCTAGAGGAAGTATTTAAAAAAATAGAAAATAAATTTTTTAGAAGAGAAAAAATTGTTGCACATCTGTTGACCCTAGAGGATTTCACTCCCATATTTTCTAGATTGCCTCACCATCACAAGATGACCATTTCTTTCTTCTTCTTCTTTTAAACAAATAGCTTTCATTTTGAATTGTTAGAGACAAGATCTAGCCGCACATGAAATGGATGGTCTACCCTCATTGGGTTCAAAAAAACCGTTTTCCAAGGGACTTTTTAAAATTCCTTTTCATGAGCTTCTTCCCCAGATCCAAGCGAATGAGCATTAAATTCGGGGAGAAACAAACGCCCTTAGGACTAAGAAACAGGGGAGGGCGGGCCAAAATAGTGGTCGGCTCCTGCGTGGCCCAAATGTTTTCCTCATTAGGGCCTGTTTGGATGGGAGGAAATTAGGAATCTTGAATACGTGAAAGCCAGAATTTTCAGTATCAAGGATTCTTATCATGGATTCCTCAAATCTCTTGTTTGGATAAACTGTACAAACTTCATGGATTCCTTACAATCATTTCCATATCCACAGTTCAGTAATCAAATAGATTATGGTGGAAACCGTATAACATGATTCACCTGGAGAAAGAGAATGAATAAAAGGAATGACTAAGCATTGTCCTTTAATCTAAACGAAACCCGATAGCAGAAGTTTCATTTGATGGAAGAATCACTATTGGCCAATTATGCATGTACAGATATACCAAAAAAATACAAATCATGAAAGAGAACCACAATGACCATTCTATGAAACCAATCACCTCCATGAAACCTGCAAAATGTGGGAGTGTATCGTATACCTTGGTGTATAGTTGATCGAGAAATCATAAACGTTCTGCATCAGCAGATTGCGTATAATTGAGTCCTTGTAATATTAAGAAAATGATCAAATAGATAAGGTAATATTAGAATTCTCAATCTCACGTATTAAAGGAGTTAAATAGATGCAAATATATTCTTGGCTGACAAAACCTACCTGCAAATCCCTCATTTCCACCCATTAAAGGCCTCTGTTACAAGATTACACACAAGCATTTTGGGTCCTTGCTCTGATTTGTCCGTTGCTTTTCTGTTTTCATGCAAGAAGAGTGAGTTTAATCAGAGGATCTGAGAGGTAGAGATAGTGGGGGGTGGGGGGTGGGGGGTTAGGTGTTATACCAACAAAATGATTTTGAGAGAATTTTAAAGAGAAGAAGTTCTTTGAGACTTTCAATGAGAATGAGTGAGAGGATACCCTACCCAATGATCTTGAGAGAGAGAGAGGGGTGGGCCAACAAAATTGATTATGAGAGAACTTTAATGAGAGAGAAAGCACCAACAAATTGATTATGAGAGAATTTTGATGAAAGCTAACATACCAACAAAATGATTATGAGAGTTTTAATGACATAGGTACCAACAAAACGATTTTGAGATAATTTTAATGAGAGAGAAACCAAATGATCTTGAGAGAGAGAAAGAGAGGAGGGCACTAATATAAATGATCTTGAGATAATTTTAGTGCGAAGTCTACCATGAGAGAATATTTAATGAGAGAGAGTGAGAGAGGGTACCAACAAAATGATTTTGAGAGAATTCCAATGAGAGAGAGTATACTTCGGGAAAGAGAGAGAAGAGAACACCAACATGACAGAGAGAGAGGAAGACACCAACATGACGATTTCAAGATAATTTTAATGAGAAGTGTACTATGAGAAAATTTTAATGATAGAGAGAGAGAGAGAGGATCAACAAAATAAGAGAGAGAGAGGACACCAACTTAGTGACTTTGAAATGATTATAATGAGAAGTATACCGTTGCCCTTTTCTGAGGAAGGGGGTTTAACTACAACATGCATTGTCGTGACCCCACCAGGAAAATCACATATGGGACTCCTACACTCTCCCAAGGTTCTGTTATTCTCCAATATCCTTCCAGCATTGATTAGCTTGACATCACTAACAGTCCTTGGACCATTTTCCTTATCTGCTTAAAGGACAAAAAAAAACTGAGGAAACATATATCGATAAAGAGATCGAATTTTGATTGCATGAACAATATAAGAAGGAAAATTGTTTCATACGGGCTGGACTGCTTTTCTACATATGCGGTCCAGAAAAGAGTGAAGCATCCATCTTAAAGATGGATGCAAGTAGGTGTTCCATCTAGAACAATGGAAACTAACAGCCCAAATGTTTTCTTAATAAAATTATTATTTTTAGTTTTAAAAATTTATTTATTTATTCATATACATGATCTCCATGTTAGAGATTACATGTTCTTAAAAGTTAAGTCTTAATATCCATCTCAAAAATAGATCTATTAAGAGGCCCACATTTCTACATATGCGGGGGCTTGGCCACAGAGAAACCGGGTCCATATAAGAGAGCACTGAAAATTCTGGCTCAGACTGTTCTCTTCTCTTTCTCTGTTCTCCAGTTATAATCACTGCTGGGCCTGTGTTTCATCAAAGTTTTTTTAAATTAATATTATAGCTATTGACATAATCTCATAGTATATCATATTCTATCTCCCATAATAAAGGAGAGTTAGCCTCCGTTTTCTTTTTCATTTCAGCATTATCTTCTTAATTAAAAAATAATAAATTACCTCGATTAATCGGAATGATATACTCCACATTATTTTCTAACCATCAAGACAGATAATTTTTTGCATTAGAAGTGACAGTAGCTAAATTTCTTTATGAGTAAACCAAGCATAGGTAGTTTCATAAACCAAAACAAATTATCTCATATCAAGTAGGGAGCCATCCTTTTCTTTCAAAGAGGGGATCATCAACCAGTATCAATTGTGCATAACTGCCTTCTATCACATATAAACTGCCTGTGTGTAATTTTTGGTAAGTTGTTATCTAAGAAAAATCTCTTAGATATGGTGCATCACCTATAAAGCACTTTCGCTGACAAGCAAGGAGGAAGGTAAAGGTAAATCCAAGTGGGGCAAAAGTAAAAGAGGAGTTTCAGTAAGATTCATGGCAACCCAATTAGAAAAGGGTAATCGGAAAATTCTCATACTAGGTACAAAAGATTTCTTCTTATCTCATAAAAATACTCAATGAAATTATAGAGAGAGAGAGAGAGAGAATATAAGGGAAGAAACTTAAGGAGCTTAGAAAAAGCATAATATGAAAGTAGTTATCACACTATCTGCAAGGGACTGCTTTTATCTCAAAAAAATGGCCAATGAAGCTAGAGTGAGAGGGGATATAAGGGAAGAGACTTCAGGGAGCTGGCTAATAGAGGAGGAGAATCCCAACATGCCAGTCTCCATAGTAGACATTGAGAACAACAAACTCCAAGGAAGAAGGATACAGGGAAATATTCATCCACCAACATCATAACTCAAGGAATAAGAGAATCAAGAAATCAAGGTGGTCGCCATACTCCGAAAAACAAGGAGAATCTTTAATAATTAATAGGGTGGAACTGAACTAAGACATCTAATCCCACCAGTAGCTCAGGGGGAGAGAACAATGTATTCTATCATGACATTTCAAGAATTTCATAGTAACCATGGACAGCTAAACAAGTAGATGTTCCGCAAGAACATCATCAATGTGAGTAAAGTTTCCTGCTGAAAAGAATTCAGTTAGTAAATACTCAAAGGTTGTAAGTAATTTCATAATGAGCAGGAGTTTGAATTGTAAAGAAAGACTTTGCATCATCAATAAAAGGGAGAGAAAGGGATTTTAGAGGAAAAACTCACTCAAACATACAGGGGAACTAAAAAGGAAGATGTATACTAAAGAAAAGAGAAAACAAGAATTGAGTATCATCAATTGTCAAGAGGTTTAACCGCTTAAGGCACATATAAGAGCAGTCATTCCCTAGTTATCCCAAATCAAAAGGTGGAAAGCAAAGAAAAGATGGCTTAGAAAAAGAAAAACAGCATCAGAAGTGAGAAACTTTGAGGTTCAAAAGATGGGGTAACTTGAGGACTAAGACAATGAACTCTCAGCAATTTACTCGAGATCTCATATGAAGTTAGGATGGGTAATAATATTAAGTAAGCCAGTTCAGTTCAGCGTGATAAATGGCGATTTAAGTTTGCCAAGTTTCCACCAAATATGTTCAAAGAACTTGCAAGCCCAGCTTCTCAAGGACAACAGAAAGTGTGATGTAGTCGTTTGTTATAGAACAAGTTAGGTTCCAGGATTTTCTCAAGTATACAAGAAAAAGAAGAGGAGAAAGAGAAGGATATTTGATTTTGGATCTTGTGAAAAGCTCTTTTTGGGGTGGACTCCCTTGCAATCTATGTGAGAGGGTATAACCTCTCACCTCCTTTATTTTTATTTTAAGTTTTCTTATTTATTTATTTTATTTTCCCTCTTCCCTGCATTAATTGGTATCAACGATTGAAAAATTCATCCATCATAATGCCACCAAAACCTACGCTCATGATCAACGATATATAGCCACATATTGGAGCTTGTGAAGCAATAATAAAAGAGGGTGTAAATCAAGACATGGAAGATATTCGAAGATAGTCCAGCAGAATAAATCAGAGGCTGCAACGATTAGAAAATACCTATCGTCAAGAAGAAGGTGCTCATAATCTCGTAGATTTGATACCAAATCTTAAACTTCAAGATCAAATAAGAAGAAACTTGAATATATTAGATACCATGAAGAGGTAAATCTCAGTGTGAAAATATGTTGAAAACCACCCAAAAAGTGGTCGAAATTTCGATAATTGATTATTAAAAATAAACTACGCTATGTGTAGCATGTGAAATAGCACCCTCTGAGCTCAAAGACGAAATCGAGATTATGTTTGGTATTCCAGAGTTCCACTACAAGTTGTACATCAAGTTTTTGATTAATTGGTTAATTAAAGAAGACAATGTAATCAGGTAAATGGTGGGACTTATCACCAACAAAGTAAAGGACTCTAAAAGAAATGATGAATTCAACAAACTGAAGGTCAAGCTTCTCCCAACCCTAAGGGAATGATGTAATTAGTTTTTTTTATTATTATTTTATTAATTTTTAGGGAGATTAGATCTAGGATTTGGCTTTCTTTTTTTCTTTAAAGAAGTTTTTAGGTTTGAATTTTGGTTATTTTGGGTTTCTAATTTTCTTTTAAAGTATTTGTGTATTTTTCCTGTAAGGAATTGAGGGGTATAATTAAAAGTTCAATTTTTTTTGGAAAAAAAATGAAGGAATGTGATTTAATATTTATTAGGATTTCTTTTCTTTTCTCTTTTTTTTTGGTAATGTTAACCTTGATTTATTAGGGTTTCTTTGGGAACAAATTAGGTTTTTGATTTTTCTTCTATTAATATGTAATTGGACAAGACAAGAAAAAGAAGTTGAGAAGAGAATATTTGATTTTAGGTCTTGTGAAAAGATCTTTTTGGGGTGGACTCCTTTGCAGACCCTAAGGTATAATCTCTCATTCCATTTATTTTTATTTTTACTTTTCTGATTTATTTATTTTGTTTTCCCTATTCTCTGCATCAAAGACACAGAACTAGTATGTTCTCATAGCAAAAGCAGTCTTTTAGGACAACAATGTCCTGAATGGATATTTCTCTCATGAATTGCGGATCAAAAATGCATGAAGAAGGTCACCAGTGTAGTTCAAACTCAAATGTGGTAAAGAATGCTATTGCAGCAGCAAAGTTACACAGATTGCCACTAATCAAAACTAGATGAAATGTCTTTTATTTCCTCATTAAATAGCTAATCACCAATGGTTGAGATTCCACAGAACCGAAGTCCTCGAACGATACCTAGGAGATAGAAAAAGGTTTAATCTCAAGGAGCCTATCCTCCATGAATAGTTTGTTCTTAGATCTAATACCATGTAACAAAATAATAAACCAGGAAAAAATGTCTTTCAATCAAAATATAGACTTGAGCCAATAACCAGATCAAGGGGGAGACTTCCGCAAGAAACTAGATCAAGGGGAAGCTCATATATGGTTCCAAATAAGGAGAATGCAATCTCAGATTGTTGGCAAAACATGAGCCTTCAGGGACACACAGTTTGAGCACCATGGCAGGTCGCAATAGATCTAACAGTGAAAAAATTGAAACAGGGAGACCCAATTCCAGTGACCACACTCACATTCCTTTATCCTGTCTAGTGCTATGTAGAGCAACAGGCCCTACACAAAAGACCAATTATAGACATGCTAGAAAGCCGCATTACTTTTCGTACATAATACATAAATCCTAGTGCAATACAAGGTATTATAGCTGAACTAGCATAGCTTATTGCACATTCCATAGACCTAGAATTTTTTACTTCAAAAGTTACACTATTTTTAAGAAATTTTCAGTCATTTATAACTACATTAGGAACCCCTATAGGCTTCATATATGCTTCCCATATTCCCATAATTCCCACTAAAACGAATGGGAGTCAAAGTGCAAATCTAAGTAGTCTCTGACATCAACAATTCTCAGCCAACATAGTTTCACCAAAAGCGAACACTATATGCACATAATTACACCATGCACATAATTAATATTAAACTTGCCAGTTTTGAATTATGAAAGAGAACAAGGACTACTTTTTAGCTAGCAACAGGTATACTGCTTGGGCTTGTATTATTAGCATGGACAGTTGTTATTCCATTTTTTTCCAATATATCCAGCCATAACTGAGCTCACATGGCCACATTTTCATGGAATACAAAAGATTAAGCTTGAACTCAATCATTGCTGAAAATACAGAACCTCAGTGGCAACCACAATGCTCAATACCCATTGAAGCCATCAGGGGCAAAATAAATTAGCTCAAGTCTTCACACTAAGAGGGTGTCCATTGAATATTAAATCCATTTTCACATATAAACATAATGAGATAGATACTAGATGAGAGGAAATCCACATATCCCTCTCGCTTCAGCTTAGCAATTCTGCAAAAATATGACAGGCCCAATCATAGCCACGACAACAAAGCAAAAAAAACCAGGACAGAGATAAAAAAACATATTAACAGGTGATAAAAAGACATAGTAACAGGTTTTATAGTAACAGGCTTTAATTCGATCTAATTTTCCTTACAAATCATCAATTATCTTGGATAAATCAATCAGAATTCAACTATAGGCCTGAAAGGTTAACTGTTCATAAAAAATTAAAAAAAAATAAAATTAAATAAAATTAAAAATTAAAAAACTATAACCCTAAACTATTCAAGAGCCCCAATACCAAATATAAAACAATCATAGATCTTTCAAACCACTAATCCTCAGTAGATGATGAGGCGAGTAGAATAAACAATATTACGACGTGTAAAAACCATGCCAACCTTTCCTATCACAAAAGGCTCATGTTAGAAAGATGAAAAACCATTAAATCAACCCAAATCTCCAACAAAAAAAAATGGAAAATAATATGAATGAAGTTAAATCAACAATCAACAGATCAAAAACCCAAATAAAATGTTTATACCTTTGGGCCATTGAGCAATAATGTTTTCCTTAATGGTGGCAACACTTGTAGCAGCTGGGTACTTTTTAGGGCCAATATCTGATCCATCAAAAAGCCTGAACTTGATCTCGAACTGCTCTTGCCCTCCAGCCATCAATGAAAATAACAAAATTCCAAAGCCCGACAATAAAAGAAAAGAAACCCAAATTTCAAATGTTGGTTTTCTTCTATCTCAAGAATTTCAAGGACCCAACTCACTATTTTCTATCATAATTAAGTTCCTTGAAGTTTTCAGAAAAAAAAAAAATTAATAAATAAAAATCTCCTCTGAAGCTTCCGATGATAATAGAGGGTGTCTACTAATTTATCTCTGAAACTTTTTATACTTCTGATTGTCTGAGATTACAGTGGAAACACAATTCAATTTGTGGTCTCTCCCTGGCTTGTATCAAACTTTCCGGGAAAAGCAACTGTTCTTGTGATTCTCTTACTAAAAGCCGATTTTTTTTGCAGAAAGTCCTGAAAAACTGGGACTCTTTCTCGTGATTCTCTTTCTCAAACACTTGAATCTGAAAAGTCCAACCTTTCCAAGAGATCCTCTCTCCAAAAAACTCTAGATCCAACAAAAAGCTCTCTCTCTCGAAAAACCCAACTTATTCTGGCGATCCTCTCTCTAGAACCTTCTGATCCACCCAAGCATTTACACTGCAACAAAACCCAACTTCCTCTCTCCTCGAAAATATACGCTGAATCATTAGTAACGGATGATGATGAGGCTAGAGAGAGAGAGGGATTGAATAGATTTTAGATTGAGAAAATGCCATCGATGATTTTGAAGTCACAAAGGACGCCAGTCAATGACCCACGCCTCGACATCTTCTCAATACCCCTGGGAACTCACGAAAATAATTCTTTTCAGCAACCCTAAAAAATTCATTACAAATTCTAGAGAGATACCATTTCTTACGATTCTTACTATTTCGAGAGAGAGGATATATTTAACCAGAGAATTATTATTTTGATTTTCTCTGAATAACGCTTCGGATAAGATTACATTGTTGTTCTAAAAGATTTCCTACTTCCGTGGGAGTATACTATCCATTTATTCCCTCGGGCAAAACACACGTTGGGGATATTATTGAGATATCAAATTTTGAAGAGGTAACCTCTATAATATATAGACTAAGACTAATCTCAGTTAAAAAAAAAAAAATCTGAAATAACCACTAGATATATTAAAAAAAACTAAGACATCAAGATTGAATACACGCCGTCCAATTTTTGAAGGGTTAGATCTAAGTTTTAAAATAGTTCTTTAATGATTCTTATATGGTTCTGAAATTTCTAGACCAAAACAACCTCCATAGGTTGTTTTGGCAAGGGAGTATATGAACAATATGCTCCTGCAAAAGCATAGTAATTGTGAGTAATTATGATTATTTATTTATTACAAAAACTCTATTGCCCAAACTCCAAACTCCAAAATCCAAAGTGCTAACAATTCCTTTCTAGAAATTTGTTATCATGGAGAGTACAGTTTTTAGAGCAATGATGTTTTTCCTAATGATTGTTAAGAAGCTAATTGAATATAATTTCCATGGAGATGTGGGTTCTTCACCTTGGTGTTTAAGTTCCATTGAATTGGTTTTGCAATTTGCTTTTAATAAGCAATCTTAAGAAAATTTATTTGAGAAAATTAGGGCATTTGAGAGAAATTTAGGGCATTTGAGATGAGAGCTCCAATTCCAAGTGCTGAGACCACAAAATTATTTCAAAAGGAAATTAGCCAATGAAACAAGTGCATATAACAAATAAAATATATAACAACACTAAAGTAAGAAACTTTCAATATATTTAAATTTAATAATCAATTGATTAAAAAAATGGGTTGATAAAGTCCTCAATTAAGACATAGTCACGAGGATTTCCACCAAAATAAATAAAAGGAAAGGGTGAAGAGAACAAAGCCGTAGCAGCCTTAATGGAAAAATTGCTATTATGCCCCTCAAATTAGCCCTATGCAATTAGACTTCATAGGACTTGTTCAATGGTGCCTAGGGCTACTATGAGAAAGCTCATCTTGACTTCCAAATGTATAAAATTTAGGAAGGAAAAAAAAAAAGAAATTGTAAGTCAAACAAATAAGGTGGCTAGACAAGTGGCTTGGGTTTGGATTGTGACCTCCAAAATTTACATTCTTAATGACTATTCATGGTCAACAGAAAATAAAGATGCCCTTTCAAACTTAGTATGTCCAACTAGGGAAAAAGTTTATATAAGTAGCAAATTATGGACGCACCTCAAAAATCCATCTGAAAAGGTAGTTTTAATGTTGAAAAAGCCCTTTGATTGATCATCTCGAGATGGAGATATATGACCATGAAAAATAAAAAGATTTTAAGTCCTAGAATATTATCTACACCGTCCACTTTCAAGATTTTCATATGTTCATAGATCTACTTGATTTTAACCATTTTTTAAATTTAAAATTTTATAATAAGATATAAAAATAGATGTTGAGATAATCCTAAGAACATTTTACGTCAAAATTGTATACCATGATAAAATTTGATGGTGCATCCTACCTCTATAGCTACGGTTGCATCCGTATGCCAACTGCACCCGTCCAACTAGTGTTTTAAAACCCGGTGATTCTCAATCCCAATCGCTGACCTGGATATTGGGACCGAATTGGTTTAAGAATAGTATGGGTTCAACTTGGTTCCTCCTAAAATTCCCTTTTTACATTTTTTGTCTTTTTAAAAAAAAATTATCTAATATTGTACTTGGTCTCCCCTAAATCTCCACCTTATAAACCTCTATTTTAAAACATTGTGTCCAACAACTGTGAGGCAAAGCTTATTATGTGCAAGCTAGATAGGCTTCTGATTTCATAGGGTGGAAAGAATTTTTCCCTTTGTCAAGTGCTAAAGTGGATCCCAAAATTACCCTTATCATACATCTTTGATTTTGCAAATAGATATAGATATAAGAAAATATATAAAATGGGACCATTTAATTTTGATACAAGGATTTCACAAATATTATTGACCATTAGATATGAAATTTGATGGTTTAAAATTAGAGGTTCGAGACTGTGTCATTGACCAAGGTCAAAGTTCAAAAACAAATTCTCCAACTTTGTAACATGCTCTAAATTATCTTATTTGGTATTTGCTAATTAGTATTAGTCATGACTTCCTCGTTCCAAAAATAAATAGTCTCGTATTATACCATTTTTAAAGATTTAAGTTCACTTAGGAGAGAACCACCTTGTTTGTATTTTTTTCCTGTAAAGAGTCGGCGGCCAAATGGGCACATTATTAAAAAAAAAATTCAAATTTCCTAAGATTAAATATCCACTTGCAGCTCCAGCCCAAGATTACAACCAGACAAACCCTAGAGAGAGAAGAGAGACCCAATAATTCACTTCTGAAGTCTAAAAAAATCTAGAAAAGATTCCATATAATGTGAAGTCTAAAAAAATCTAGAAGGGGTTCCATATAATGCACTAAATTTCTTGCAAATAGCCGCATCTATTTGTCCTTATGATGCCACACCCTCAGAATGTGACATCTGACCACCCTCCCCAAAGGGAGTTTTTTTATTTGTTTTGATTTTGATGCTGAGGGATGGGAACAAGTATTAAATTAAATGTAAGTCCATCATTTCTTGAATAAGAGGGCCTTTCGAAATAAGTGTTAATGAAAGGACCCAGTTTCTATGCGGTGCAAATCTAGAAATGCGAGCCTATTAATATATTTATTTTCTAGTTGGATTTTTCAACTTAATTTTTAAGAACATATAATCTCTAACATGAAAATCATGAACATGAACAAATAATTAAATTTTAAAAATTAAAAATAATAATTATAGTAAAAAAACATGTAGACCATTTTCTATTGTTTTTAGATGGAACACCTACTCCCATCCATCTTAAAAGATGGATGCTTTACACTTTTTAGACTGCATATGTAGTCATGCGGTCCAACCTGAAACAATTTTCCTTAATAAAATTTATTTAAAAATAAATTAAAAGTAGGGATTATGTAAGACTGAGGCTCTAAACAATTAAAGTAAGGCACATCTTCACATAGTATCAACAAGATGTCTTTTTTTTTTTTGAAAAAATATCGAAAGATGCCGTTTCAACATCGAAAATATTTATGATGACTTGAAAATTTATTTCCATATCTAAATATGAAATTTCAACCTTTAAAAATGGTATACAACAAGTAGATCTATAAACACTTAAAAATTTTACAAATTGCCGATTTAGATAACGCATTACAAGATGCACTATTTTGAAAACTTGAAAGCCATTTTTTTATATTTCAAGGTCGAGATGATCGGATTTGAGGGTTTTTCAACATCGAAACAATTCTTCATTGAATTTTTTAGATGCGCCTTAATTTGATCGTTCAGGGCCTCAACGTTATATAAAATTTGATACAAGGGTCATGAATCATAATAAGCTTCAGAACACCAAGGGCAGTTTTGGAAGAAGCCCATCCTATTAATTTCCTGAAAACCACAGGTACATTAAATTAAATTTTCCTTGGGAAAATGAATTTCTATAATGTAATGGAAAAGAATGGAAGGACTACAAGCTGAAAGAAGGAAACAAGAAGAGCAAAAGAATTAATCTGCACATTTTCAATATCATTTCATAAAATGTTCACAAATGAACCTTAAAAATTCCCACAATTCCATGGGATCGGCCAACACAGCAACCTCCAATACTCCTAAGAATGACCACATGAATACAGGAAAAAAGAAAAAATAGCAAAAATATTCAAAAATGGGGTGGGCCAGAGAGAGGGAGAGATATTCTGGCCACCAAACCTTCCGCCATGCCTCTTCGTGTTCCATCGCATCCAAACTCGGATCAAGGGTAGCATTTACTGTTACAACTCGGGCCGTTCTCTTTCTTTTTCCGGGTCATGCAAATTGCAATGGGAAAAGTTACCCTTTTAAAGAGAGACCTGGATTGCTATGTTACAAATGAATAGAATCCCGCCTTCTTTCTACTTCGTTGTAAGAGGATAATGATCCCAACACCAATTTTTTCCGGAGAAAAAAATTCTGAGCATAAAAGAAAAAAGGAAAAAATGGGGGTTTTCCCTACGGGTAAATGTAAAAACTATGGCTCCATAATATGGCAGTTCCTTATGAAGTCATTCGAATAATTCACGTGCTTTGTCCAAAAGGGTCGGAGCTCTTTGAACCCGATTTCCAGCCATGGCTTCCCTTGACCATTATAGTGTATCACTGCTGCCCTTTTTATGTTTTCAAGGTTGGTTTCAGGCTGGTATCCAAGGCCAAGCATGTGCCATGATGAGTCAATTGGGTGCACATGACCACTAAAAGCTATCAGAGCCGGAGGCAGTGTTCCTAACCTCCATAGAGTCAGGTTCGAGCTCAAATTCTGCACAATCAAAAGCTTCTATGAGATACAATTGATGTGTGAGAGAGAGAGAGAGACAGATGGTTTGAGTTCAAATTCCATAATCCAAAACCTCATATGAGATCAACTTTATGAGAAGGTCAATGTTCACCATTCATCCCTTCGAACCAGTGTTTAAAAACAACAACAGATCAATGAGGTGGATTGCCCCATCCACCAATCCCTCGTTTTTTCCCATGTTCAAAAAATTGCTATATGGACATTTAAAAAGATGAAGGCAAGCCCTTGGGAGGGCTCGAATCCCATACCTTGTGGTAGTGAAAGTTGCAGCACTTGGGCTTAGTTGATGTTACTGGTACATGATGTATGATATATAACAATGCAAGTGCTGGTACTTGCTCATAACCGAACCGGTCATGGCCCGGATCGGGCGATTCCCAATCAGGACCATGATTTTTGAAACACTGCTTTGAACCATTTTATTTTCTTGAACACTAGAATTATACTTAATATCCACTATCCATCAATGACCAGTGACCATGGATGGTGAATGCCCTACTGTCTACTGCATAACTGTACACAGATTCCAAAGAGAAATGGCCTATGCCCAATGGAAACTCATGGTGTCATGGTGGTCACGCTGTCCAATGACAAGATGGAGGGTCATGGAGAGATCAGGATCCACCAGAATGAAACATGGCCCCAATGATGGATTCAGCAATATTTGCATCACCAACCATCAGATCATCACATGGTCATGAGCCAAACAGTGAACAGGTTCCCGTAGGCCCTGTATTATATTATACTTATCCAAATGGATACTAGTGCACAAGAGAGTTGAGTTAATCTTACCTCTTTTAACCAGTTATCATAAGTGTCTCGGATGTTCGTCTTCCTCCACGCATTTAGGTCAAATATGTTCATCCCATAAGCCCAAGCACACTCTTCTGGGTCCAAGTGCTTGGCTACAAGGGGATGAGAGAAATTGAAGTAATTCCTAAAGCGTTTGGACATCACCCACTGATCATCGCCCCTGCAAGTCTCCACAGCACCATTCACCTTCCCATTGAGGTCAATGTCCCATAAGGGAGATAGGTCTCTTTGGATCACCACATCATCGTCTAAGAACACGACCTTATCGAGCTTAGGAAAGAGCTACATATAAACACTCCCAACCAATTAATCAACAATTTCATAAACATAGATTACATGTGTTTCTTCTTTTCTTTGATATGTGGAACAGAGTTTCAAAAGACAAAAAGAGAATATTGTATTTGAAGGCCTCACATATGAATTGCATGTGAGGCCACAACCTCACCATCAGTTAACCTTGATTAAAGCTCAACATAGGTTAAGGAAATTGGGGTTATAACTTAAAACAACATTAGTGAGCTTCATTAAAGTTGATTGAAGGTGGAGATTATGCTTCACATGCAACTTGTATGTGAAGCGTTCACAAACAATATAGCATCTTCATTTCAGCTCATGGATGGGCGAGCTCGGTTGGGATGAGAAACAAACTTCAAACCCTCAACCTCACTCTTACCAACCATGCATCAAAGCATCAGCCATAAACACCATAAAACAATTAACTACACATTAAATGATACAATTCCTAAACATGAAAAGTTGGTTTTGCTGTGCTACATAGTACATACGTGTGTGTGCACTAGTGCTCAAGGATACTATTCCTGATCTGTGAAGGGAGTGAATGAGTGGCATAAATCTGTTTATATTGGAGAACAAAACTTGGCTTCAGGACCAGTCCTGATTAAATTCAGTGCAACTTGTCTGCTTTATTTTGACCAAAATTGTGAGGAATTGTAACATCATGATTTCTTGGTGATCACCATAGTAGCCAGCCAATAGATCAATTTATTAGTGGCCACAATTATTAATCACCAATGGCATGTCCATCCAATCCCATCTTCTCTATAATAGATAGCTGATGAACTGTTATATGCATGTATGAATGCTTGTTTCTGCATGAGTCATGGATGCATGTACTAGTATGTTTGTTGATCTATCCAACCCACCATCTTCATGACAACATACAACAGATGGATGTGTCATGCATGCATCCTTTTGCAATTCATGATGGATGCATTTAATATCTAGTTTATCCATCCAACACATGATCCCCATTATAACGATTAATGAATGAATACATAATGCATGCAAATAATACCCAATTCAACTAGAAGACCCATCAACTTTTCTCAACTATCATCTATTACAACAAAACAAGAGACTTTTGTTACCTCAGGAAGGTATATGCGGAGATGATTGAGTATGGATATGTACTTGGGGCTCCTAGCCTGCAACTTTGAAGCAACTAGCCTAGGAGCATCGTTCAGATCAGTCCCCTTGATGTGGTCTCCATGGTAATACCTCCGAATATTGACATGGCTCTCAACAGCCTCAAGAACAGGCACATTCTCTCTAGTCAGCCAATCAAACTGGTGCACCCCCTTCACCTCAACAATGGCTGGATTGGGTGGATTCAAAGCAAACCAAGAGTGCATGCCTGCATAGGTCTTCTTATCAGTGATCAAATGGAAGACTATCTTTCCAGGCTCCAAGGCTGCCATAACAGTCGATGAGACCACCACAGAGGCAGCAAGGATGTTATCGGTAGCTAGGATAAAGTGGTGGAAGGAATTGTCGGTTAGGGTTGGTAGCATCTCAGGAGGTGGTAGCTGCCTCCGTGCATTGGCATTTGATGAGTACTCATCAGTGAGTCGAAGAGAGAGACAGTATATTCCTTTTGGTATCCCACTGGCTGCAAAGTGCTTGTAAAGAAACTCTTGGAGCTTGGCTGCCCTCGTTTCCTTCTCCAGATGCTCCACCTATCAATTAAAAGCAATGGACCCCGTTAGGAAAGACATATTTCTTTTATCAACAACGAACTTCCGTCGAAAATATAAGGTATGCTAAGGAACGATGATCAAGAGATGTCAATGTGGCACTTCAAAGGGCCTATTCCTAGGGAAAACAAATGTTTCACATTTATTTCCATTATTTCAATTTGTAATGTTTAACATAACAATCAGCTACTCATACATTATGCATGACAAGAACTGTTTTTGGTTTCACCTATCAAGGCGGCATATTAAAACAATAGGGTTTTATGAATTTGTAAAGAATTTGTAACCATATTTACATGTATATTTTGTATTAAAATATACATCAAGTTGTCCTCATAAACATGCATATTATTCAAAATTATTTAGAGACTATTTACTTGTTCTTTTGCCATGCTAATAACTTTTATTGCTGATATAAAAGAGGGAGATTGTTCCTACTCAAACGTTATCAAAATAAAAGGTGGGAGATCATCTACATGTTTGTATCAAATGTGATGAGCACATTGGTGCATATCTCTTGTACATATATTAAGCCATAGGGACCTGTGGCATTCAATGAAAGTACCTAATGGAGGGACCCCTACAAAATGGGAGTAGGATAGCCTATCTTCAAATCCACTTCAAACTCTATCTCCTACAGCAAATACCTCTGTTGTAATTTCTTTGAGAAAATGTATCATTGGGACTAGACCTTTGGAGAGAGACTTTAAGCCGATTGAAGGGGACCATACAAAGTGGGAGTTTAGGGTAACTGATCACCTAATCCAGTAAACACTTAACCCATGTCGCATTAAAAGCATCTCCTTACCTAAAATTCAATAGGTGCAAAAGAATCAACTAAAAGCATAATAACAGGGAGACACATTAAAGGAGAGAAAAAATGATACGACAATTTTGTTGTCTTAGGTGATCGCTTATTAAAAATTTATTGATACAGCCGAGTAGATGAAGAACTACCATTGTCATAAATTCATAATTGAATGAAGGCCAACAATCAAAAAGTCATAAAAAGGTGTCATAAAAGGGATATATAGGGAAAATATAAAAAAAAATTATTCGTGAAAAACAAAATGACCAAAATACCTCCCTGAAACTTTTGGGGGTATTTTGGTCAATTTATTTCATGTAAAATATTTTTTTGATATTTTTTGAAGATTCACCTATTTTTTATGAACACACCCCTAAATTTCAAGTGATTTGGATTTGTAAAAAAAAAACTAAAATTCAAACACTACCAGACATCCGTGATCGTCAGATCGGCCCAGAATCAATATGGGACGTTGGGCTCATATGTTCATATGAGCTAGTGGGCTAATCCCATCTTTTCTCTGATATATATATATATATATATATATATATATATATAAAGAGAGAGAGAGAGAGAGATTAACTAGTAGACAAAAGGAGCAGTAACAAGTGGTAAAAAAGCGCATTTCCCAAGCATCCACATCAGGACATCCTCTTTCCTATGAATTGACAAAAGCTGGCATTCAAATATTCAAAAGAGATGTGAAAACCACATAGCTTTATTTCCTAAGAACTTAAATGCTCTCTGTAAGTTTCTAGGACCGATTTGCCTATTCAGGGTTCTGAGAAAGACATCCTCCAGGGACCTGTCATCCCAACATAGAACCGTTTAAGATTTAAACCTCTTATCTCCAAATGTAACACAATTCTACTACTAATCAAATCCATTGCCTCCCAAATAACCACTTCAGATAATTATGGGACTTCAATTCTCATACTCCCACTAGATTTTGAAATCACATTTTTCATAATGATCCACTTCAGATAATTATGGGACTTTAAAGAACTTCCAAAATTATTCCACAAGGGGGCCCTCATTATGTAGTCTGCATCTTCTCAGCCTAATTAAAAATATTGACAAGGTATTGCAATAAAAATAAAAAGGAACTCCAGTATAGTTAGAAAAACAAATTGCTCAAAGGAAAAGAAAAATAAATTCATAAAAATAGATAAAACCGTTATGTTAACTTCAATTCAGAAATCAGTAAGGAGCAAATCTTTACAGTTGATGCATCTCAAACATAAACTTACAAGCAGGACAAAAAGTCTGAAATATTCAAATCCTCCTTGGTATTTTTATGTAACAACCAAGCCCTCTTTGTCCGAGTCTTTCAAGAGTGGAAGAATGTTCTGAGTGTAACCTTACAAGGATCAAATTCTAAACACTAAACCTTCTGTAGTTGCTCCAGCTCTAGATAGGGTGTCTTTATGCATATTCATTTTCTAGTGAACACGCTCAAAGAAAACCTCCATAGAGCTACTGAGCTCTCAAATTTCCTCAAAAACAAGAGCAGATCTTCATAAATTGCGCCTTGTTTGATAATCCAACATATGACATTCAAGAAATCCCCGCTCATAAGTTATAGACAGAAGAATGAATCCAAGAATACTCTAATCCACTAAGGAAAGAGCTCTAGTTACTGCCACTGTAGATCTATGTACCCTAACAATCCCACTTCTCATAGTGGAAGGAGATGCTAAGAATGTTATTGTCTGGGCCTCAGGCTCAGCACCATGGCCCTGGACTGTCGCACACATATTTGATGAAATCTATCACATTTGCAAGGACACGATCGTCTCATGGGGGCATACATGGCGGGAGGGCAACGCAAAGGCCGACGCGATAGCTAAAGAAGCAGTCAACAACACACCCATGACTGCTTTTGGTAACTCTATAGTTTTGTTCTCTTTGTCTTGGTCAGCGTGCATACTATCAACCTGAGTGGTGTTTTTGTATAGAGCCCCCAATACTAGGGGTGCCCATTTTTTTATAAAGCTCCTGGTCTGTGGGATGCCTACTTTTTGATACCTTGTATTTCTTCCTTTTTACTCAATACAATAGTCAATAGTTCAATTTCCATCAATCTCATCCCTAAGTTTTTTTTCCACATCTCCTATCTCATCATCATCATTAAAGCCTTTTCCCAACTAATTGGGGTTGGCTACACGAATCCCGGTCTACCATTTTGCTCTAAGGGACATACCCTCAGGGAGGCCATAAGTCCCCATATATTTTCTTACTACTTCCAATCATGTCCTTTTGGGCCTACCCCTGAACTTTATTGAGCCTTCCCCTTAAATTAACTCACACTTCCTAACAGGTGTTGTATTGGGTTTGCACCACACATGGCCAGCCCACCTAAGTCTACTTTCTCTCATCTTATTGCCTATTGGTGCCACACCTAAATTCTCCCGAATATATTCATTTTGAATTCTATCCCCTCTTGTCTTGCCACTCATCCATCTCAATATCCTCATCTCAGCTACACTCATTCTATGGGTATATTGTTTTTTGACCGTACAACATTCCACCCCATAAAGTAAAGTTGGTCTCATAGCTATCCTATAGAACTTGCCCCTCAGCTTCATTGGTATGCGGCAATCACATAAAACTCCAGTTGCACATATCGACTTCACCCACCCAGCTCTAATTCTATGTAAAACATCTTCCTCAATCTCTCCATTTTGCTGGATTATCACTCCAAGATACCAAAATTGCACTCTATTTGGTATTTCTTGACCGTCAATTTTAACTACTTCCTCGCCTCTTGTTACTCGACTTGCATTTCACATCTCCCATCGAAATATATTAAATCCAGGAGCCTTCTTCTCTTCCTCTCCAAGGAAGTTTTTATGATTTCTCAATTCTTATGATTTCTCTCTAGATTATCCACTACAGATGAGGGAATGAGGAAGTTGTAGCATGAACATGTGCTAGGCAGAGTCAACTAAATAAGGTGATATTACATCAAAGAGAGAGAAAGATGACTTCCCTTGAAGCCAATTTCATCTGAAACACCCAGTTTTTGGACAACTTAACATCACTTGAGATTTGCCAACCCATTGTAGTAAACCCCACACAAGAGCTCATTACAGCATCAAGTACGCACTGCATTTCTCTTGCAAAGTTCGACACTTTGATGATGAATGGAATAGTCTCCCAACGAAGAGAATTAAAACACTTTTTATAAAGAACTGATCTCAAGACCTATTCCAGTATGTTACTATGTATAAAATTATCTTTAGTAAAATGGAAATGCAATCACTTGCATAAAGACAAGATAGGAATATTTTGTGATATCTTATAATATATTGCTTTTACATAGAGCATTCGCCTACACACGTTATCACAGTTAACAACTTGCCTGCATATGTCAAGTCACACAAACATATTTTAAAATGTCCATATGCATATGAATGTAATAACATATAAATAAACATGCACAGATCAGATATGTTTCCACTAATCCTTTTGAAGGCATACATATTACATGCACATAACCACATATGTGAGCTCTGATGCTGTCCTTTTATAAGCACATATCCTTGCTACAAAATTTTTGTCCCACTGTCACAAAAGTTTCCTACAAGAGTCACTGTTGCCCATTAATGGCTTTTGTTTTCCGTAGCTATTAATCTTCCATATTTGACTATATAAGTATGCCCTCCCTGAGTGGCAACAATGACAAACTGGTTTTTGGCTATGCAGCTCTAACTAGTCGAACAATAGATACTAAGACCTGAGAGAGAAAAACAATATAGATATGGCAGCAAGCTAAGAAGAATAATAAGCTGTTGGGGAAGAAACGACCATGAAGAAATCTAATACATGACCCTTTTTTATGGATAATACATCTAGGGTCCGTTTGGGTACCTGGATTAGACTATCCAAAAGAAGGTTATCCAAGTATTGGGCCCCTATCCATTGTTTAGGTAGCACAACAGCTCGTGGATAGTCTAATCCCGCATACTAGTCAATCCACGTTTTCCTTTAAAAAATGCAAATAACCTTATTCCACCCAAAGAGGTGGAATAAGTCATTCCAAACTTTTTTGGATAACACTATCCCCATCATGGACCCAAAATTATACATTCACTTCAATTTGTTGAGCTATTTTCATGTCCTCCATAAAATAAATCGCAACCACAGATCCTGAGATGAAAAAGCCCTAACCTTGTGCTGCTCTCTCTTCCCCACACGGCTGAGAATCCCTACCCTGCTGTGATAACTGCCCCCTTTTCTTGCCGGAAAGGTTCAGACCCTTGCAGGAAAATGGAGATTCCGGCGTTGACGCGAGGGTTCTTTCTGATGTTCTGAGATGCCATTCTTGTCCTCAAGTTGTGTAGCCTGAGTTCAGGTTTTGCCCCTTTTGTGGCACTTCCCTGTGAAAATGGGAAATACCTTCAACTGTCCTCTATGAATTACCGGGTTGGTTATCTTCGCAAAAGATTAGGGCTTTTGGGTAGGTTCTCTCCTCCATTTCTGGTTAGGTTTTGATTTTTTTTTTTTGTTTTTTTTTGAGCATGTAGAGCTTGTGGTTTAGTGCTTTGATATGAGTAATTACATGTATGGCTCTTTAATTCTCTGTTCAATGTAAATAGAAGAACCGTGAAGAAGCAAACTCATAGATTGCTTGTGAGTTTGTGATGTGGCTTGTGAATATGTTTTGATTTGAGTTACCCACCACTTGTGTGCTCTTGCGTTCTCAGCTAAACTCTCAGATTGCTAAACTCAATTTACATTTGAATATCAGAACCAGTTTTAGTGGACTCAGCCAAGTTACTTGGCTCCCAAGTACTGATTACAACTTGGACATATTAAAAATAAAAAATAAAAAATAAAAACTATATAAAGTTGTGAGATCGATTTGTAAGGATTATTCATGAATTTTTCTCATCAATGCCTATTTTTGTATTTCCTTTTTTTCAGATTTTTAAGTGTTTTCAACTGTAAATTGATTTTCTGTAAATTTATATTTTTTCATCTTTTTCAGCTTATTTGGACTTCTCATGTGATTTTAAGTTTTAGCTAACTCCAACCAGATGGGATAAGGCTCTGATGGCGACGATGTGATTTTAATTTTGTTTGGCATTTAGAGAAAAAAAAATTGGCAAAATTTTTTTGTTTTTTTAAGATTTTTTTAGGGCTTTTCAGGCCCAGTATATTACTCAGACTTGGACAAGTTACCTGGCTTGGGCCAGGTTGAGTCCAAGACTCGAGCTGAGTTTAGATACATTAATAAGAACTGGTTTGTCACTTTTTTCTAAGAATATTTGACTGTTTATTATAAACATTGATCGGAACAAATCTGTTTTACAGATTTTGCGACTTTTTTCTCCAAATATTTGACTTATGTGTAATAGTGCTTTAAATAGATACAAAAGATGGCAGCTCGCGAATTACTGGCTTTGCTACTATTTCGGAGCTTCTATCAAACTCATAGAGTTCCCTTGTTTTTAATAAGTCGTTAACTTCCAATTTGTAGATTTGCAATTGAATACCAGAACTGATGTCTCTTGTTTTGGTACCATTTCCCAGCTACTATGATTTTCATGAGAACGATCATTAAGTTGGTACAAACGGAAGATAGTTATCAGCCAAGAATTGCAGGCGACTACATGGGAACTCCTTGTTTTTCTTTTTAATGATGAAATGAGAAGCCATTGCTTGCACACCCTTTGACATGACTGTAAATGGTTAGTTGAAAACCAATGTCTTTTCTGCAAGAGCAGATGATATAAAACAAAAAGACTACACATCCAAAGAGCCAATTTCAAGCATTTTTAATGAAATAACTCAATATATGAGATGCCCATTCCGATACATTAGTGGAATTACAGTAGCTTGTTCAGTTCTGGATCTATAATTAAAAATAAATAAAAATCATACAAACGGTTATTCAAAAACAAAGGAAAGAGAGATACAGAGAAGTAGAGGAGAGAAGAATCAGAGCAGCACTGTACATACAAAACTAGAGACACTCAAGATATAAGAAGCCACTACATGTCTTCAATGTCTTATTTTACATGGGAAGCAAAACCGGAATTTTTGGTCTGTGAAATATATCCAACTTTGGCCATGGATGCTCATCTCTGATTGATGATACAAAAAGGGTTTGAAAGCTCTTGGGAGTTTGAGACAATGGGACACCAGTCTTGAGACTGGAGCCAAAACCATTTGGTATATAACTTCATGATTTCCCAAAACATTGTGGTAAATTGAATATTTGGTACGTGATAGCTATATACAAGGATACAATGGAAAGGAATAAGAACAAAAATGAGGATTTCATCATAGTTAAGAAATAATATTGAAGTTTGGAATAAATGTGCGGAGTTAATATGAAAGTTTGGAATGCATGTGCGGAGTTAATATAAAATTAAATGTAGAGTAATAATATAAAAACTGCAACTGAATTGCCATGGATTCACTTATTCCAGGCAATCCAAACAGTGGACTGGCATATCCACATTTTTTATCAGGTGCTATCCAAACAAAAGACAACCCTATCCCATGGACAAACCAATTCCAGGAGAAGCCAATTTCAGTATAAGCTTATCCCTAGGACGAAGCTTCTCCAGGTAGCCAAACGAACCCCTAATACATATCTTAGAACCAACTAAGAAATAATGACAATTTTTTCCTTCAAAGGATTTTAACTTTAATAAAATAACACAGGAAAAAACAAGCTAGAAAACAAAAAACTTAATCAACCATGTAAAAAATGAAAGATTCTTGATGAACCCTGGCCCAATGGCCTTAGCATGTATAACATTAAAAGCTCAAACATGACTTCACACAAGTTCTCAGCAATGTTCAAAAAGTGGACCATCTCGCTGCCTAGGAGGTTGACGTAGCCACCTGAACCATAGTGGCCAAGGTAGGTGCCTCCTTCGGTCATGTGCCTAGGTACCAAAGGTCCACCTGGGGGCGCCTGAATACCGTTGGCTGAGGGAGGAAAAAGCACTTGGCTGAGGGAAAAATTTGTAATTTCACCCCTGAAAGGGGAGAGGAGAGGAGGGAGGGGGGGGCACATTCTACACCAAGGATCCTCTTAGGTTTGTTTTGAAAGAATAAATAAAATAAAAAAACCTAATTTTTTTATATTTTATTGAAGATTGAAAGAAATTTTGAAAAAACGAAAAAAAAAAATTGATCGGATAGTTTCTGAGACATGAGAGCTGGATGGGCGAAGTGGAGATGTGCACCCGGAGTTTTATATAATTGCCGCATACCATTAAGACTGAAGGGTAAGTTCTACATGTCAATTGCAAGACCAGCCCAATGTTGGGAGCCAAGAAACAACATATCCATAGGATGAGGGTAGGGTAGCTAAGATGAGGATGTTGGGATAGATGAGTAGCAAGATAAGAAATGACAGAATTCAGAATGAATATCTATAAGAGAACTTAGGTGTGGAGTTAATAGGAGATAAGATGAGGGAAAGTAGATTTAGGTGGGCTGACCATGTGCAGCGTAGACCTAATCCATCACCGATAACGAGGTGCGATTTGATTCAAGTGGAAGGCTCTAAAAAGGTAAGGGGAAGGCCCAAAAAGATATGGATAGAAGTAACGAGAAAAAATATAATAACTTTTAGTCTTATGGCTCTTGATAAAGAAAATGGATGAACAAGATTCATGCAGTTGATCCCAAAAAATTGGGACAAGGCTTGGATGATGATGATGATGATGATGCTGATGAAGAAGAAGAAGACGATAGGTTCTGAGACTTGAAGTGGTTGCAAAGGAGGCCTTTTGACAACCAAAGGTCACCAATACAAACCAAGTCAGATTTGAACCAAGTTGTGACTTTATGTTATGATATATGATTGCTGACGCCAATTGTGGAATATGAATCAACTATGGCATCTAATGACAGATCATTTAGGCAACTATTTAGTAATCTATATAATTTTGGGTGAATTTTCGGCAAGGTTCAATTTTCTAGAGTTTTAGTTGATCAATTTCGAGTTGTGTGGAGTTTGAAATAGTACAACAAAATAACATACAGAGAATACCTTAAAAATAGTTCTTTTTTTTATATATACTTATATCTTAGTTCAGCTAGGGGAGTTTCGTATCCAACCCAAAACCACAACAACATCATAGAGGTCCCAAACCCCCCACTTAGGTAGCTTGAGATTCTTGGGACCTGCTGAGGGGGCCAGGACCCTTGGTCGCCTAGGTAGCCACATCCACCTTTTCGAACACTAGTTCTCAGTAGCAGGAAAGTTTTACTGGTAGCATCACAAATATACACTGCACTGCATTTGCAATTCTTACTGGCATAGGAAGTTTATCTAGAGACAAGGACAACCGTACCCTTCTCTCATACTCCCGTTCTATAGGTCATGCCAACTCCAACATCATGGAGACATTAGCTCTCCTCGAAGGCCTTAAGGTTGTTCAATCCCAATTGGAGCCCATGTCTGCTAATCGAAGGAGATTCCAAAACATCCTCAGCTCCTCGCTTAAGCCTCAGGATCCTCACCTTGGCCGTGGACATTAGACCACATTTTTTATGAGATTTCTCACATCTGCAGGGCTGTTCGCCTCTCTTGGTGGTATACTTGGAGGGAAATTAACGCTGCAGCAGACGCCCTCACAAAGAGGGAGTATCACAGGGCATGGCCACTAAGATTCATATACTATGGACCTCCTGAGCACCTTTCTGAGCACTCGGTTCCCAATTTTGTTACTTTTTGAGTTTAATCTGGCTGTATGCATTGTTTTGGAGCCCTGCAGGCAGCACACCATTTTTTGGACCCTTTGGGTTTTTGTATAGGGCACCTGGCATGTGGGTTGCCTAACATTTTCTCCCTGTAATTTTATTTTCTTTCAACAGCTAACATATTAAAAAAATAAAAATAATAATGTAAGAATAAGGAACTTATTAGATAACATACACAAAATTAAATCCTACCTGTTCGTCTTCCCAAAAATTATCCATGACTAAAATACCCCTAAAATCTCTACAATAACAAAAGACACAAATATCCCAAAAATCTCTGCAAAATTTAAAGGCCGATATTGACCCTCATATTTCCTAAGAAACAAACCCTTGCCCACAAAAATAAAATACATGCAAATCCTAACCTGTCGAACTTTCCGTTGTTGAACTTAATCAAACAAAGTTGTGATATGCCATCATGTTGAACTTAATCCAACAAAGTTGTGATATGCCATCAAAGGTATGCAATCCTAGAAGGTTGACTGCAGTTGTACTTCATGCCCTACAAATCAACTTTGGGAGCTCGTAATCGTGTCTAAGTAATTCTTGGATTAGAGGTCAAAGTTTGATGTTCCTCTTCTTCATATTCTTGTTCCACATGTTGCATTAATCTCCCAAGTAGTTCTTGCACCGTTTGATGCCTTATTTTTGTCAAGTTCTCTTCCAAGGGTTTTGAAGTCTCTTATACATTTAATCATGTGCTCCAAAAAACAGATATATAGTTAGTTTTTATGGTGTCATGATGTATACAGATCTTATGGCTATGATAGTACTTGATGCAGGAAGGAGGAGGAAAGAAAATAAAACTAAAAAGGTGAGAAATATAGCCTCTCTCTAGGTTTGCAAGGGAGTCAATCACAACAGATCCTTTTACACAACTAAAAATAAATGAATTATTCATCTCTCTATTCTATCTGAATAGACAAATCCTGCTACCTATATTTTTAAGGAAAAAATTCTAATAGCAAATTTGACTGTCAAGAAAACTAATCACTATTTAATCCTAACCATTCATCTAACCGAACATTAGGTATAACAAAAAGACACCTAAAATCGCTACAATGGCAAAAGAACCTAAACTCTCTACAAAATTTAAAGACCAAACTAACCCTACTGTTTCTGAACAAATAAACCCTTCCAACATAAAAAATAAAAAAATAAAAGCAAACATTAACCGCATCAAAATATAACTTTCGTGTGATAGTGAGATCCACATTTTTTGTGTCAAAGACGAATGCATCCGAGATACTTAACCAATTATGAATGCCCCAAGAGTATGAAGAGGTGTTTCCATAGTTATTGCATATGGGATCCCCTAAAGAGATGTGCAACCTCAAGGACCATTTAAATCAGAAAGTAGATGGGGAGGGGAATTAGATAGGGAGTCCATAGGGAGGGAATATAATACATTTAGGTACATATGCCTGTGCTTCTACAGAGGGACAGAATTCTTCCCTTTTTTTTTTCTTTTTTTTTTCTTTTTTTTTTTTTATGGAGGTAAAGAAGCCAATCATTACACTTTCTGTGGTCTGTTCGATGATCATGCCACAGAAAGGATACACATAATTGGCATTCCAACTTCCCCCTTAATGTTAAGATGCTAACTTTAGAGAGTCCCTATTTTCATGGTTGTGTGTATCTTATATAAAAAAAGCCAAAAGATTTTCTCCAGCTAATTAAAAAAAGACAGTATGCTTGCACAAATCCTGTTATTGTTTTTTTAGGTAGGTGTAAAGGTATCATCCTAACTCCAGCAACAGCAATCTATATTACTGAACATCAAAGGTAACGAGGGACTGGTTTCCCAATGAAAACATCAGATCTGTCTGTATTGAGATAGTCACAGCTAGATTAGATGTCCTACTTACCAATGAATCTGCATCAATCTCTGGTTATTATTACAGGGCTGTACAACACCAAAAAACGTATCTCATCTTTAGGAAACAGACTAGCCTAAACTATCTTTTCTTCATAATGGCTAACATAAACTATCATGAAATAAAGTAACTAACAATTTTACCATAAAAGATATATCATACCATGGCCTTTAACTTGACAGCAAATGTCTTGGCATCATATTGATTAGCCTTCATTTCTGCCACAAAGTCCCCAAAAGATGCAGGCACCTTCAATCCATCAGGGACTTCTTCAGCATTCACCTGATTTAGAAGCTTGTATAGATCCCTAACCAGTCTCTGCACCAATATCAAATGGTCACATCCAGATTAATAGAGCTTTAGTACAAAATTATCCAGGAAAAAAAGCAGAATAGAGCTCACATATATGGCTGTGAAATAAAGTCTAGCAAGTTGATAGAAAATCAAGACCCACCTCTGAATCATCTCCCCTTCCAAGAAACCTCGGTCCCAAACGCCTACCCAAACAATCTGTGGACAAAAAGCAAAGCTATAAATGGAACAAAAATCCAAACCAATCTAAACATCCAAAATATAACATGTATAATGATTAATGATCCAGATAAAAAATGAAACATAAAATGCATAAATGAATCGAAATTCAGCATTGGAGCAAAACAACCTGATTTTCAATCTGTACACCAAAATAAAAGGGCCAAATATGCAAACATCACAACATACGTAACACATCATGGTAATGGAGACTCAGATCACAAAACCAACCAAGTTAGAATAAAACAACACAAATTCAATTATCAATCAGTATTTGCAAATGCTAAAAAGAATCCTGACAACCAAATGAAAAAAGAGGCACAATCCTGTTAAAAAAAATCCAATTTCAAGAAACTCAGGTTATAAAATGTAGTAAATAGTGCAGCGCCGGACTGGAAAGAGAAGAAAACATTATCAAATATATGACCATCCAATTTATAAGAGACCAAAGCACAAAATCATCCAAAGACAACAAAAAATAATAATAGCCACAACAAAACATTGATCGAAAAAAGGCAGGATCAATTCAAAGATCCATCATTCAAACAGAACTCAGTAACAAAAACGCAAGAGTAAAAGATCCTTGAGGGGAAAATTAGAAAACAAGGTTAAATGCATGTTCATCCAATTCAAACAAGATCCAAAAATAATCGCCAAAAGCAAATGAAACATAAAGGATCAAACAAAACAAGGCCAACCAAATCCGAGATCCTTCAATTTGAACAGATTCAAATTGTAAAAACCGCGACAGCTAAAATCACATCACTAATAAACCATCAAACTGCATAGAGAGATGAATGTGGAGAGACAACGAGAGGCGAGTGATTGAGGGGGATTGAGAAATTGGAATCAAAATACAGATAGACAGAGAGATATAGCAAGAGAAAGAGCTGAAAATAGAGAATGAGGAGCATAATACAAATCACCATAGACAGAAAGAAAGAAGGATATTGACATGGGTATTGAAATAAATAATAAAAGGGAGATGCAGAGAGAGAACGAGAACGAGGCATAACAAGAGATGGGAAGAGAGAGAGGCGCATAACATGAATTGGATAGAGAGAGAAATAGCTGCAGACGGTGAAATCCGAGCAGAGACAGGAAAACCACGAGATAGGTATCCAAAAAGAGATTGAAATACACAAAAAACCGCTAGATGGGTATCGAAAAAGAGATTGAAATACACAAAAAGGGAGATAAATGGGCCAAAAAAGAGATGGTTGGAGAGAGAAACAACTCTGCACAGAGAAAGCACCCATTCTAGAGAGATAAACACAGATTATACCGAGAGATGAGCATTTGTTGACGCCTTCGAGGGTCATAACCGCAGTCAAGATGAAGATGAAGGGGAGGAGGAAGGCAAGGATGAGCATGGTGTGGAAGAGGGTCCTGTAAGAGATGTGTCGAGCTGCTACCTTGATCTTCATAAAGTCCAATAAGCCATTGCTCGTCGTCGAAATCGTGATGCTTCTCATGCTAGGAGAGATATGGACCTGCATTGTGCAGACGCACCAAGCCCTACCTCTCGATCTCTCCTCCCCTTCTGAGGACACCCACCATCAGATCTGAGCAATTGTAGAGAGAAAAAATCTAGGGAGGGAGAACGAGAGAGTGTTGGAGCTCTGAGGCCTGAGAGAGGTGGCATGGCTCAGATGGGGCGTGGGTTTTCTCTCTCTGGAGCCATGGGGGAGGATCTGGTCTCGAAGGAACATGGGTCGCGCCCGCCCCGCTGTTTTGTTCCTGACCTTTAGAGAGAGAGAGGATCAAGACTTTGATGAGAGAGAAAGTGAGGAAAATAATAATAATAATAATGGCTAACAGGGTTTAGTCAAACAAATGCGTTTGGGTCTCATTTCATGCGTTTGAAAGGGGCAATGCGCGATGTGGGGAATACATCCTAGAGAGAGAGTAGTACCAATGCTAATTAGTAATTAGAGAGAAAGAGCCACGCATCCATTCTAGAGAGAGAAAGTGATATAGACAGAGTACTAACCATGTTAATTAGTAATTAGAGAGAGAGAGGGAGCTAAGATGAGAGAGCTAAGGGAGCATGCACCAAATGGAAATTACCAAGAGAGAGAGATTAGAAGGATTTAGAGAGAGAGAGAGATTAGTGGAGAGTTTATATGCTATTGTGGGGCCAAAAGAAGGGTGGCGCCCTGATTTATTGGGAGGAGAGAGAAAGTGAGAAGAGAGGGAGTGACCCTTTGGGCTTAGTGATTAGGAGAGAAGAAGAGAGATTTTTTTTTTTTTGGACAACTGTTATCAATTTTTATTAAATAAGAGCATGAAATTATAAAGATTAGATCAAATTGTGAAAAACATGAAAAAATGAATAGAAACACCATGTTTAAACAAGCCTATCAGTAATATGATTAGCTTCGCGTATGGTGTGGTCAAAGTTTATCCTCAAATTAGGTCAGACATTTAGATCTTGAATTTCAGAGCTTATACTAAAAGAAAAGGCCTATACTAAAGAGAAAACACTGCTAGCTTTGAGGAAAAAAAAGGGGAAAAATTTATATAAATACAAGTTTCTAAACAATCAAATTGGAACATGCACATCGAAAATTTCACTAGAAAGGGTTGTTTTGGTACTCAAATATCATCAAATTGATCATCTCCACAACAAAATGCACAGACATGAGAAAAAAAAATGAATTTTAAGTTTTGAAAATAATACATCTCGTAATGCATTTTTTGACAATTAATTTTCAAGATTTTCATGTTTTTATAGTTCTAATCGATCTACACTATTTGTTAAACTTTAAATTACTTTTGTTGTTTAAAGCCTCGGCCCTATATTGACCGCACCAAAAAAAAGAGACCAATGATAAATATCGGGGAGAGAGATGAATGGGGAGAGAATGTGTATGTGTTTTTTTTATGCATGGATATAGAGCTTGAATTATTATATGAATATCTCCTCTATACATAGAAGAATCATGAAAAGGAAAAAAAAACATTGATGAATTCCGGGAAGAGAGAGAGAGAGAGAGAGCTGAGACATGCTAGCCCTTGATCTTTGTAGGGAGAAAGAGGATCTCCATGTTAAGGTAGGGCTCAACCTGGACCCGACCTGACTGGATCCAAATTCACCAGAGCGGATCGGGTCTACCCCTTGGATCCGGGTGCATTGCCACCCTTCATATTATATGATTGTGTGGGGAGAGAATTTTAGAGAGAGAAAGTGAGTTTTAAGACAGATGGTGGGCAAAAGTGGGTCAATAGGGGCACTCCTTATCTGTCATGGGACGACGGTAGGGCATTCTCTCTCTAAGTTAAGAATTTTTCTGGTTGACTGTTAGTGTGAGAAAGCAAAACAAGGTCCTGTCTGGTACACCCTTATATTTGCCCCCCAGAAAAAAATTAAAGGCACCCCGAAACTTTGTTCTTGAGTTCATAGTTCTTCTAAATAAGGACACCGAAATGTAGGGCACTTGTGGATATCCAAGGTTTTAGGGCAACATTTGGTGCATAATTAGGTTCCTACACTATCGATTTTCAATGCATCTCCTTGCTTGGAGAAGAAGAGAGAGAGCAATTAATGATATAGAATATCGAGAAAATGAGGGGAGAGAGAGAAAATAAGAGGAGTTAATTTTTGGTAGAGAGAGAGTAGCAATG
Organism: Amborella trichopoda; assembly: GCF_000471905.2. The sequence continues at coordinate 468,521 of NW_006497450.1, forward strand.
CCCGGTTTAGGAATGCCCTCCAAGTGATGAGTTGGCAATGGGAGGCCAACTAAAGAGGGGCAATGGGCTGGGTGGCCGGTCCGGCCCAGCCCTCATTTTATTCGTATTTTTTTTTTTTCGTTTATTTTTTTCCTATCTTATTTGGCCTAGGCTGGCCTTGAGAGGGGCACGACTTTTAGGCCGAAACAAGGCTGAGCCGTTAGGGGTGGCAACAGGTCCAAGTCCGACCTCCAACTGGACCAGAATAATGCTTAGGTATAATATTTGGATCCAGACCTGACTCACCAGAGCCAATTTTTAGATCCATACCTAGACCTAGATCCAGTCTACCCCTCAGGTCTGTGTCCATTGTGTGGAAATATAAAAACCTGTCTTTATTTTTTGGAACAATATTTTTTTTCTTTTTATGTGTATCCATACTAATAATGTAATTTGTTATATATATATTAGTTTATTCAGTAGTACACAATTTTGTAACCTATCACATATTCTATAAGCTCAATAATACTATCTTCCACGAGGGCTTAAAGCCCAATTATACAAAATTACAAGTTCTAACACATTGCATCCTTACAGGCCGACCATTTGGGTTCAAAGACCGGGCTGGGGACACAGCTGGCCCGGCGTAGGGTCAGCCCTGAGAGAGTGGTGTCCAATCAAGGCAGTGCTTAGTTGAAATGTGAGCCAATTTAGGGACAGTCCTAGGAGTAGACTGTGGGGCCAAAGAGAGGGTGCCCATGGCTTTGGGAGAAGAGAGAGGAAATGGGGTGACAACCAAAGAGTTATGGAAAAGAGAAAGAAGGGAGAATCCGGTGCTAAAATACATGTGCTTTTGTACTGGGGGTGGACCATGAAATTAGGTCTATATATGGCCATTCTGTAGGACAACTAAGTCATTTTTCACTGGCAAGTCGTTGGAAACTTGAAATATTCTAGCTGTACTAAGAAGAATTTATTTTTTTGGAAAAATCTATTCCCCCTCTCTCTCACTCGTGATCTAATGAAACCAAATACGTCTTTTTTTTTTACTAATATTACCTTATAAAGTCATGCTAAAAGGAAATTACATCAGAAAAAAAAATTTAAAAAAAAGGCAAAGAAATCCCTCCTTTAGCTAGATAGTATGCTAAGGAGTTTGCCCCTCTATCAAAGAAAAAAGAAAAACAAAAAAAAAAGTTATTTCTCATGCACAATTCTCCCCCTACCTAATATTCTAATAGAATTGTAGAACATATGAATTTCATTTCATGGAAACTCTCTCTCTCTCTTAACATTTACACATTTCCTCGTAAAATTACGATTATGAAGCAAGTGTTCAGCCCTAAATCATATCGGTAGCAAATTATGAAATATAGACATGTATGTTTTTGGGACATGACCATGTGTCCACACTTGGGCGATATGGTTACACGTGTCGAAATTCTTAGACATGTGTACCATATTATTAAATATTCATTATTGTGTCCCTTGTGTTAGACACATTTCTTTTTTTGAAAGTACTGTTTCTGCTTTTTAAAAATCTTTATTCTCCATTGAAGAGTTTTTATTTTAAAAGTAATAAGTATTTTGAAATAAAATAAATAGTTTAGAATAAACAAATAAAAAATATTTTTATTTGTTAAATTAGGGTTTCCATAAATCCTAAATTGTTTTTGCTACCATAAAACTTTCTAAGGTCTCTTCTTCCCCAACTAGTTTTTTTCAACTTTTCTCGCTTCCATTCTTGTGCCATATAAGATTGTTACTATTCCACCTTTTTTGACATTAATAACACAAATTGTAATGTACTTTATTTTGTCTTAATAATTGATTTTTACTAGTTTTGAAAGCTTGTATTTTAAATGAATGCATTTGGTCTATTTTCAATAGCCACGCAATAAAGTTGCTACATTTTGAAATAATAATTAGCTAATACTTTGTAACTTTTTTATATATTATTACGATGCAATCTTGGATTGGCCTATAAGAACTTGTAATGAGTAAAATTCAGATTCACAAAATAACTTTTTGTTAATTTAATTATTATTATTTGGATGTTTTATTATTATTGTATGATATAAATTGTTGTATATGTAAATGTAAATGCGAACTATATATATATTTTACTTGCCCAAAAAAAACTACATATAGATTTTAATATATGTATATATAGACGTATACATCTATATCAATAATTGTATATTTGTACGAACATATCATGCCTAGAAGTCATTTTTCGGGGTTCACATTTTAAACACTCTCATCCATGTCATAGTTTGTATCTATGTAACATAGATGGCTAGAAAACAATCAATTTCCATAAATGGGTGTGATATAAAAATTGAAAGGAAATATCCTTTGAATAAGTCTCCTTAATGTAAGTCTCCCTCTTTTTGGCTAGTGTGGGCAATCCTATCAAAACCCAATTGGATCGGCTGGTCCAACCAGTTGGTCTATCGATTAGTACTTAAGTTAGTTCAAAACAAAATTCATGTTTAGTTGAAAATTAGTCAAAATCAATTTTAACTAATTAGATAAACATGAATTGATGATCAATTAGAACAATCAAACATGAATTTTTCTTTTTAACATGTTTCATAAATTTAGATGTACTCTTTATTGGAAGTTATATCAGTTTTAACTGGACCAGAGTCTTAACATGTCCAATGACCAATCTACGAAAAGTTTTGAAAAAATTTTACGTTTGCTGCCTATCTAACACGACTCACCCTTTTTACGCGGGATTGGGATGGGTTAAGAGAAGGTTTAAAATCCTCACACTTCTTAGACCAAATTCACAAACCCAAGGTGATTCAAACATATAACCTCAAATTGGGTAATAGGACATAGCATCTAAAAGTAATATCCAGTGATTCTAATGCAATCAAGGGCTTTAGTGGCTATAATAGATAAAAGGAAAATTACCAAAAAAAACCCAGTTTTTATTTATGAAATTAAAAAATAGTTCTATGTATTTTATATTTTATACCTAATACAACTTTCTTATAGTGAATATTGTATTTTTAATGTTGTTTTTTTTTTATATATATCTGATTAAGCTCAAATTTTGAGCATTAATATTTCCCACATAAAACATTTCAAAAAGTATTAAAAAATATATAATTAAGTTAAATAAAAATGACCAAAATACCCTTTCAAATTTTGGAAATTAAGAGGTATTTGGACATTTTATTTATTTTAGGGTTTTTTTTTATATATATTTTTATAAATGTGAGATGATCAAAAGCATAATCTCCCCAAATTTGTCCAAGCCGATCCAATTCTGATAGATAATACTGATATGTGTCTCTCTCATGCACTTGTTAGTTCATGCACTTGTTAGTTCGTATCTCTCATATCAGTATTACTTTAATAATATCCACATGAAGTATTCTCTCATAATAATATTATTACTTTAATAAACCCATGCATAAGTTTGTCTCTATCCCTGTCTCTCTCACGCACTTGTTAGTTCGTATAAGCGCGTTTTTAACTTTCCAGTATTTCCGTTATAGCGTGTTGGAAAAGTCGACCTCAGGCCGACAACTCGGACATACCCCTGCCGAATACTCGCCCGAGGACGGCCGTGTACTGTAGTACCTAAAAATCATTAAAAAAATACAAAAATATAAAAATATATATTCAAAGTAAAATTTAACCAAGCATGATTAAAAAAGTAACAAAAATAAATTTTAAAAAATGAGTTTGCAACCAAACGTATTTTTAATTTATTTTAAAGGATGAGAAAAATGTAAAAATAAGTATTGATAGCCAAAATACTTTCCAATATTTGCCAAAATGGTATAAAACATAAATAAACATGTTACAAATATGATTTTTTAATTTTTTGTATTTTTTTATTTTTTTTAATTGGACCTCCAACTCGAACAACTCGGGCTTGACAAGGGCCTGAGCCCGATTAACTCGGCCGAGTAAAAACTATTTTTCAAGCACTGCCATATACTGATTTCATCTCACACACACACAACTTCATATTGCCTTTTTGCATGCATTTGTGTCAATCTATCGCATACCTCAAGCATCTCACGTATGTAATGTACCCTCCAATACTTTGGCTCCTTTCTACTCATTTGATAATTTTTGTTATGTTTTTGGGAATCACTAACAATTTTATCGCATCATCGCTTGCAAATTACATCACACTCAAGGGTGCAATTTGGATAGGGCCGATGCTTTTAAACAATCAAAGTAAAGCGTACCTTCCAATAGTGTCTAGAGAAATGTAGTTTCAATGCTGAAAAGCTTTGGGATAGCCTTAAATTATATTTTCATCATTAATTATAAAATTTGAAGCTTTAAAAATAATGTAGATCGAACATATCTATAAAAACTTGATAATCTTGAAAATTGACGATCCAAAAACGCACCACAAGATGCACTATTTCCGAAACTGAAATCTATTTTTCTCATGTCCATGCATTTTCATGCCGAGATAATCAATTTGAAGATGTTTGGGCATCAAAACAACCTCTAGTGATATTTTTGAGGTGGGCTCTAGTTTGAGTGTTTAGAGCCGTGGCTCTACATAAACTTCTTCCCACAGTGAAAGCCATTTGGGCAATACAACAGGAAAAAAAAATTACATTAAAAAAAAACTGAAAACAAGGAGAACAAAAAAAATAAAAAATTACACAATCGTTAAAGCTTCAACAGTAACTCCAATTTTTATTTAGCATCCGCCTCTATATTACGTTCTCTATAAACTTGCACAAACGAACACTCCATACCCATACAACAATAAATTTTAACAAATGAACACTCCATAGCTATTACTCTCTCTCTCACCATCTCTCGTATTATCTCCTTTTTGCTCATTTAATAATTTATGTTATTTTCTATGTTTTCAAGCGTAGCACGTGTTTAACCATCTCTCTCTCTCTATCATTAATTTATCATTATCTCATATATTTATCATTAGTTGATGATATAGGGAAACGAATGTCGAGGAACCGTGTCAGATGAGTAAACCCACTTGCAAAGGCACACCATGTGTTCCCACAAAATCTAAGAGAAAACCGCACTAAACCTATTCTAAACAGAGATCCTTCAGAGAGACGGAGGGCATTTAATTATAATTATAATAACGTGACTCCTCTTTGTCTACATACATCATAGGGCAACGTGTTAATTCATTTTGAAGAATATGAGTTCAACCAATATCACAGACAGCTAGGAATTGAGAGAGAGAGAGAGAGAGGAAGCCAACTTTAACAATCCAGTTCAGAGAGAGAGAGGAAGCCAACTTTTGGCAAATCCAGTTTAGAGAGAGAGAGGAAGCCACCTTTAGGCAAATGCAGTTTAGCATTGGACAAAATTATTTTTAAGTTTGATCTATAGAGACTAGAACACTAAACAAATAAAAGAATTGGAGAAAATTAGAAGAGGAACTCAGAGTCTGATACCTCAAGGACTTTGTGGACACCAATTGGGTTCGCACCTGGCTTGAACTGGTTCCCTTCAATGTACCTGTACAATCTCAATTTTTTCATTCTTCACTTTCAAACAACCCTAAATCAGCATTTTCCTGTTTGCATTTTTTCATTTTAAAAAAATAAAAAAAATCAAATGGGAAAATCTCACTTAAGCGGTCAAACCACCTCACAAATCAATGAGGTTAAAACAACTAATTTTTAATAACCATTTCTTAAGGTACCTGCAACATTACTTTGTTAGGAAATATCCAAACTATCCTTGTTTTAGATTTGGGAACCTGAAAAAGTAGCACATTTTTTTTTATAAAGGAAAGCTTTCTATATGCTATAAGGAATTTATATATGCCACCACTATCTCAATTGTCCGATCTAAATGGACGGTTGAGCCTACCGCAATCAAAATGTCACGCCTAAACACTTTTTTATTTTTAGTTTTTTTTTACAAATCATGCTGACACCAAATTTGGGACGTCTCATCCTCTAGAGTCACATCCACAAAAATATCAGAAAATGTTTTTTAAAAAAACAAAATAACCAAACTACCCCTATAATTTCTAAAGAATTTCTAAAGGTAGTTTGATCTTTTTTTCAAAAATATTTTTTGATATATTTTGTCGGTGCGCCCCATTGAGATGCTGACACACCCCAAATTTCATGTTCATATGATTTGTAAAAAAAAAAAATTAAAACAATAGAGTATGAGTTATCATATCTAGATCAAAAAATGAGAGGCGCACTAGTGATATTATGTGTGAAAGTATCCCAACCCTCCGTTTAGATCAAACAAAACAACTGAGAGTGAGAGAGTTGCATATATAAATTTGATAACGTGGCTAATTAAGTACTTAAGCTATATCACATAAATATCCTTCATTGTTCCATGAGCCAAATCATGAATATGCTTTTTCATTGAAAATAGTTTCTTGGTTTTGCAACAAGGAACAAGAAAGGGATATGGGCATCTTTCCACTTAGTGGCTTGGATAGAGCCAAATTACAAGTACGATCGTACATTTTCTAAGTTCTAAACAAGGTTTTTCTAATGAAAATGTTTTGGAACCTAAAACAAGTGGACATATTTAGATCACTTGCCTCAAGTGACTTAAATAGTCAAATTACTATAATGCCCTTATTCGTTCCAGGATACATAACCAAACAAGGGCAGTTTCGAGACTTTCTAACAAAATTGTTGGGGAGATAATTGAAAATATTTTTAAGAAGTAACCACTTTGTTGATAAACTGGTTGATTTAATGAGCTCATTGGATTTTTCAGGCAATCTGGTCATTTTATTTATTTTTCATTATTTCTAATTAAAAAAGAGGCATTGAATTAGAAGGAAGAACTTACATTTCTTTCAAGAATGGGTGCTTGTAGAAGGCATCGGGGATCCTTCCAGTGAATAAATTATGATCCAAGTACCTGAGTCATACAAAACTCCAAAAAGATGAGTGCATGAGAAATAAGACTGATTATGCAATATATAAATTTTAAATTTCTGTCGACTTTGTTTTACATTTGAAGTTAGGTGATATACATATGTCTGCCACAGCAACCCTCCAATGAGAACGAGAGAGAGAGAGGATATACAACAGTCAAAAGAATTAAACAACACCCAATTCATCTCTCTCTCTCTCTCTCAACACACACACACCCACACCCACACACAGGTTACCCAGTTCATCCCCCCCCTCTCTCTCTCTCTCTCACACACACACACTCACACATGTAGTCAGAACAATACCACAGTAATCTACTTACCACTAACGTCTTTTCTTTCTAATAACATCATCACCCCCATATTTGAAATAGCAAATACCCAACATTTGCACAAAGAATTACCCAGTTAATTCCCCCTCCTCTCTCTCTCTCTCTATCTCTCACACACACACGCAGTTGGAATTATGCAGTAAACTATTTACCACATCTCATCTTTTCTTTCTCATAACTACACATCAGCGCCTCCTGTATTTGAAATAGCAAATACCCAACATTTCCACGAAGAGTTACCCAATTCATCACTCCCTCTCTCTCTCTCT
>NW_006497450.1:476107-520863 GCF_000471905.2 Amborella trichopoda
CCGTCCCTCCGTACGTTTAGTTAAGTAAGTACGAACTAACCTAACCAACTTACTTACCTAACGAAGTACCGTAACCTACTACTACTCACTCCTCCTCTCTCTCTCTCTCTCTCTCTCTCTCTCACACACACACACACACACACATGCAGACGCACACGCACACGGGGGCATGCAACCAGTATTCACTTTCTCTTTTCTAGGAAATAACCAAAGGCATTACTTCCTGAGAAGTTCCTCCTTCGAATTGCAATCAAAGATCCCATGTTTCTGCCTAAGTTGGAACACAAAAACAAGAAATCCTAAAGAAACTTCAAAAAGCAAACTCTCAGTAGCAACAGTCCATCCACTCTGAAAGGACTTAGTTTATACACCTTATACAAGGAGACCATAATACCCAACCCTAAAACAATTTCAACCTCATCAATCATCTCTAATCGCCATTGATCCTACTAAAATTAAAATATAATTAAGAACTTGAGGTTGTCATGAACTATGTTAAAACAAGGACTCAAGTGAAGACTCGTAAGGGTCCCGAGCCTAAGTCAGGCCCCACAGGTTAGACTGAGTCTTTTAGAGACTCGTCTGGGTACAAAAAAACAAAAAAAATTAAAGACAATAGAAAAGATTGTGGCTCAATTTTCCAACACAGGCAACGAAGCATACTGGCAAGCTTATAACAATTGTCGGTCCCTGACACCAAAAGAAAACCATACTGACAAGCATGGGGAATATCAGGTCCTAATACCAAGAGGAGGAATACCAGAAGGGAGAACATCCAACAGGCAATTAATTTCAGTAGCTTTCACATAAATTGTTACCATGTCAATAGTCCAGTATATAATCAAGCGAAGGAACAATGAATACATTTCTTGATTCAAGTAATAGAAAATGTGAAATCAGTATAGATATCAATCACCATTGAATAAATTAAAGAAAATAGAAAAGATTCTGGCTCAGATGTGATCGTTTCATGCTTAGTAGAACCCCCATAAATCTATGCTAACCATACTTTTATTCTCTTTCTAGAATGGGGTTCCTATTTGCTGCAGCGAAAAGAAACCTTCATTCTAGCCTTTACAGCTCCCAATAGTGAACATGTTCTAGCCTTTACAACTTCCAATGGTGAACATGTCTTTTTTTGTGTGCATGTGTGTGTGAGTGTTGAGGAAGTTGACTTTAAATAGGGAACTTGTCCTGATTTGTATAGCTTAAACATAAATATTGAGTACCTACACATGCTTTCTTTGTTTGATACTTGAATCAAATAGTTGTTGCTTAACAACAACATGTTTTTGCTTTATTTTGTACACACTTTCTTACAGCCTATTATAGCAAGTATGAGGATAAAGTCATCAACTAAATATAGCAGAAATTCCAAGTAATAAAATGACAAGGTAAGACAAAGACTCACAAGTAAGTTAATCGAGGAATAGAAGCAAGCCCTGCTGGGATTGGTCCAGACATCTTATTGTTTGAAAGATACCTAAACCAAAATGAGATAATCATGTCACATGAGCAAGATCACTAATTTTGTCCAAAATACTAAAGTCTAAGCAAAATAATGGAGCTCAAGAAAAGAACTCAAGTAAAGAACTCAAGTAAATAAATGGATGGCAATCAAATTTTGATTTTTGAAAAACGGCACCTACAAAATCTCCAAATTAGTTAAGTTTGCAAGCTGGGTGGGTATGCCGCCAGTCAAATAATTGTTATTGAGGTACCTGGGGACATAAAACTCACAAGTATTAATAGATTCGAAATATAACTTCAATTAAAAACAAATGCAATTCAGTTTTAGAAGCATATTGAAAGAATTTTGCAGTCCTCTCCTTAGTCTTGACACTTGATCGAGGATTCTTTAGAGAAGTGTCAAGGATTCTTAAGAACACATGCACAATTGATTTCCACTTCAAAGCAAGACTTCATTTTAGGAAGCTACTAGCTTAGAAACAAAATTTACAGAATGAAGAAGGATATGCATTTTGCATATTTTGAGTTTACAAAAGCATATCAAGCAAACAATCCAGACAGAATGCTAGATATTCATGTGTTGGTTTGGACATGTGAGCCATGTCAACGAGCGATAGGAAGACTTCATATTTCTGTCATGAATAATATGAAGCATTTCTTCCAAGTCTGCTGATAGGCTTCTTTTTAACTCCAAATGTGCCAGATAAACTGGTACTAGGTGTAAACATAAGATATTTTGGTTGTCATATGGATTCCCAAGGAAAACAAAAATCCAAGAATCATGCATGTCTAAGAAAGTAAATAAAATAAATAAAAGATAAACGCAAGTGCCAATGGAATTTCCAAGTTTGACACAGTTAAACTTGCAAACAGGAGTTATTTTTAAGTTCACGAACATTCAATATTGTGGTTTTAAGGAACATTTTGCCCATAGATCGAGTGACCAGCTCAGTATGCATGCGTAGCAACTATGGTTGTAAGTAGGGAAGATTTTTTGGCATCAAGATTTCAAAGCAACTACAGTCTTGTGTAACTTTTATATGTTTCCCTAATTAAACTTGGCAAGTAGAAAGTTCATAACTTATATAACTATCTCATCATCATCATCATCATCATCATCATTGTCAGAGCCATTTCTTAACTAATAGGGTTTGGCTACACAAATCCTGGTTCGTCATTCTGCTCTATTAAGGGCAACGCATATAACTATTTAGACACTAAATAAATTTTTATCTAAGAGCGAGTGAGAGCATGCAAATGTGAGTGCACCAGAGAGAGATAATCCTCATATTCTAGTTCCAGCACCCACTCACAGGTTACGCAATTTGGGAAAGCCGCCTTCTACTCGAATAAGCTCCCTTATAGTTCCCACCAAATGGTTATTGCCAACATCTCTGAAAACGAAACAGACACCCATTTAACTCAAAGAAGGATCAAAAGCAATCGTTTCATTTTACAGGCACAAGATAAGCCAGACCAAACCAAACAACCAGAAAAAAAAAAAGACTGGACATACAGGTGGCGAAGATTTGGGAGGTTTCCTAATTCTGGAGGAATACGTCCAATCAGGCGATTCTCATGAAGATAAAGGTAACGAAGCTCAGGAAGGTTGGCCAGGTCCTTTGGGATTTCTCCTTTCAAATTGTTGAAGCTCAGGTATCTGCAAAATGTTGCTGTTAAAGATTAGGAAAGATCTCATTAAAAATTTGAAAATTCCAATGAAATGCAATGAAGAGAACTTACAGACTAGTTAGCTGCTTAAGTTCACCAATTTCTGGAGGAATCACATCTTGTAGCTTGTTCCACCTCAAGTTTCTGATGGACATGAGATCAATTCGAATAATATAAACAGATGAACTAAAACATTTCTAGGCATGTCTTTTCTCTTTTCGTTTTTGGGGGTGAGGAACCAAACCACTAATTAAACCCCATAACTTCCTTGCATACGCACAACTTGCAAGTCAAATCACAACATTCATTCATGAATGCATGTGGACTCGTGCACAAGCATTAAATGATATGGAGGTTGTCAAGGTGAATAATCCCTCCACAGTATTTGAGGTCTCAAAGACAGTGTCTCCTTTATCTACTAGTCAACATTTTTAACATTTTACCCATTTTAAACTATTCTAACTCATTATCATGTGTATTTTGACAGGCTTTTTGAAATTTTATCAAAAGAAAAGGAAAAAATGCTAAATAGTTATCTCTTACGTGCATTTTGACAAATTGCCATATATTTAATTTCTTTAATGTTTTTTAACAAATACATTAAATTACTTGCCTCAAATCAGAATCATGTAAAGATGGCCAATCCACACGATAAAACAAGAATAAAGTTTATGAAAGAAAATTTCAAGTAAGAAAATGAAAATTCTTACAGTATATAGAAGCATCAGTATGAATAATGTTCGCTATTATGCCGGAAATAAGATACTCTACAAGTTAAGTGCACTACAAGACAGTGCGGAGGCATACAATATTTTGAGGCGCTTAAGTCTTCCAATTTGTGGAGGGATTGGCCCCGTCAACTTGTTGTTATGGAAATCCCTGTTATTCAAAGACAATGAAATATATATTATGCATGCACTGAATTTGAACTCAGGGTGAGGATGACATCAATATCTCAGCCCTAATGAACAATTCCTTCTCAGTATATGAAATGATTTAAAACAAAGTCAAATAATACATCTCTTGATATTTTTTACCAAGCAATTTTGAAAGAAAGAAAAGGAGGCAGATAAAGGCATCATGATTATTTATAGTTAAAAACTGAGTGCCACATAATAATAGCATTTACCTTTTTCTTTTCTTTTTTTTAAATGTATAATAACATTTTTCACATTACAGACAGCAAATATCAAATGCTGCAACAACTATTAAAAAGACAGATAAATCTCCATAAGAATCTTGACCTCAAGCACCAAGAAAGAACCTTGTGAATGCATCTATAGAACATTCTAAATCAGTTGAAGATTTAACAAATTGGACCTCACATTGGTTACAACTCTTCTACAGGGCTTTCTAGGAGCTTGCGATTAGATAACACAGTTTAGTATGCTATCATAGATCCCCTGAAACATTCTTAAAGTAATAATGATAAACAGAAAAATTACGCAAATATGAAAAAGAAGATAAATTTAATAAAAATAAAAGAAAGGGAAATACACACACATGCACTCATACAGCTCACAAGCACACGGGCACGGGCACAGACACACACACATAGATATAAACGAAACAAGAAGAAGCATCGCAGAACACTTTTCTTCCCCATAAGATTTCTTCATGGAAAAATCAAAGTGCAAGGATAACAAATGAGAGTAATTCCTCATTGATGCTCTTGGACTATCCATTAGAAATAGGATAGAGGGTAAATCAGAGAGTGAACCACTATGGGACATGTTGTACATCGTTTTTAAACATAAATTGAGTACATACCCTCATATTTTAATGCAGAGTTGCATTTGTCAACTTTGTGCAAACTTGTCCATCACAAATAAATTTGTGAATGACAAGGTCTATATTAGTCAACTGAACAAAAAAAAGGTCAAAAGAACCAAGTTGTTGTGTAACGTACTCTCAACATAGCAAAACCAAAAAGATTGCAGAGTGAAGGAAAAGCACTCTAATACAATCCCACCGATTATGGGAAAAATTATAAACTCTTAAATGTCTTCAATGTCCATTTCAAATATAAGAGGTGATTAAGGGAGAGTGAAACCCAATAGTACGGTAGGTGCCATCCATCATTTCCATAATCCTACTCGGGATTATGGAATACTCAGAAATAGAATCAGAAAACAAATGTCGCAAACAAGGTTTGGTAATAGAAAACATGAGATAAATGAAAAATGGGATTCAATATTTTACCCATTTGCAACTCTTCCAAGTCATGATCATATGTCTTTTGATGGGTATTTTGAAAATAAATGAAAAGACATGCATAGAATGCTAAATAATTCATCTCCCATGGGTATTTAGATGAATATCCTACGAAAAATAATTCACTTATACCAAATGTGTTTGAAGAAGTATCAAGCTAACTAATTTGGGATATGTTAGAAAATTTAAAATAAAGCAAATAAATTGGGGTCTCAGTTTGTTACAATTCTTCTTCAAGACATTGTAAGAAATTGCAGATAGATAACACTGTTTAATAGGGCATCATAGATGTCCCCAAGAAACCGCCTTAAAGCAATAAATCAAATATAAAACAATTACCCAAAAACATGAAAAGCAAAGAAAATTAACAATGAGAAAGGAGAGGAACTTATGAAAATATAAAAATAAAAAATTAATGAAAAAAGAAGCATCTCAGACATTTTCTTCCCCCATAAGATAACTACATGGAAATATCAAGTGCAAGGATAGTAAATAGGAGTCACCCGTCATTGAAGCTCTTGGAGTATCTTAAAGAAAAAGATAGAGACTAAACGGAAAAATATCTTTATGCCCCTTATTTTTAAGTTTCATTTCACAATAGACCCAAGGTTTTAAAAGATATCTTGGGGCATAAAAATTGTACATTTAATTTCTTCCCCCTGAGTTATTTAAAACTTGTTTTTTTAGGCCAAATAAATCTAAAAAAACATGCCTTTTCTAAAAGTCATCCTCCCAAACTTCTAGAGAGAGAAGGGTTTCATGGAGGTGAGAGGTTGCCAGAAGGAGAGAGAGAGGTGTTGGGAGAAACACAGGAGGAGAGAGATAATGAGAGAAAACAGGAAGAGAAAGAATGAGAGAACACATAAAGAGAGAGAAAGAGAGAAGTTTGGAGTATATAACTGAAGAGAGAGAAAAGATTGGGTTTAGAAAGAGCATATCTTTCTCACATTTATTTAGGTTAAAAATAGGTTTAAAGTGGTCGGGGCGTCAAAAGATATTTTTTGAAACCTTGGGTTTGTCAAGATATGAATCTTAAAAATAGGTGATATGGAGATATCTTTCCGAGACTAAACCAGGGAGACAAAGACTCTTGATGTTTATGTCATAGAAATTGAGAGAAACTAAAAGGTACTTATGCAGCACACTACCAAAATTAGCATATTCCTCTTAAGCATTGCATTTATAAAATTATGTACTGTCCATGCAGGGAAGAATCCTTACAGTCTAGTCAAATCCAGAAGGTTCGTCACAGCAATAGGGAAAGGGCCAACTATGGAAACTGCATAAACTTCCCTGTCAATAATAAAGAATAAAAATTAAAAATGAACACCAATAAGCATTCTTGTTTACCAAAAAAACGCATGATATACAATGCACCACTAATCACATTCTTTTGAAAGGTATATGCAAACCTTTTTAGAAAAGGTATAGACAATTGATAACGACCAACTGAATGACGCTAATAAGTGGAAAAATTAACAAACCTCTCAAAACTTAAAAAATAAAAATTGGATTCAGTACAATTTAAGCAAGAAATACAAGCTTCCATTTATATGCAAATAACCAAGTTTCCATGCCACTATAGTATGAAGCTTTGAATGTCTTCACATTTTAGCTAGCATACACTACATCAATCTCCAATAAATATTTACTTATCTAAACTAAAATTTAATAATTCCAACTTTGCCCTATTTCCATAAAATACAATCCCAACAATGACCCCTGAAGTCTTTTTTCTCACAACTATCGCATTAGTTCGCTTGCAAAAATAATCATTCTATTCAAATAGCTAACATATTTCTTTTTTCTTTTTCAATAACTCAAATAGTTAACACATGTCAAATGCATTCATTGTTCACTAGCGAGAGAACTATTGCATTAGTTTGCTGACCAGCAGTTAAATATAGTTTGCTCACAAGATGTTCACTATATGGGGACTCAGTTTAATGATGTGAAACCATAATCTAATGGAGTACATTCTGCACTGGATGCTTTGTAACTTCCCCACAATACTTTTCTTACAGTCTTCCTTTCTTTTATATCTCAATCTATTAGGCATGAAATTGGCCTTCTGAATCAAATAAAAAACACAAGAAAAGAAAAAAGAGTGATAGCTCTATCTTATGATCCAAATAGTGCACAACATTAGAAAGATAAGTACACTTCAAACATGGGAGAGTTTGAGGTTAGCCCGCTAGCTGACAGCTAACGTAAACGCTCAATGTCCCGGATTGAATCTAGGCTGATCTAATGGTCATGATTGCATTTCGTATTTGAATTTTAATTATTATTATTTTAAATCCAAATCGCTTGAAATTTGGAGTGTCTGTTCTTAAAAAATAGGAGAATCTAATAAAAATATCCAAAAAATAATTCACAAAAATTAAATAGACAAAAGAGAAAGAAAACAAACACGCACAAATTACTTACAATTCTGTCACGACCCTATAGTCACCTTGACTAGAGCATGTCACACCAGACCATGGTGGCAAGTCACCATCTCCACAAGGATCATCTCCAACCCATGCATACACAACCCTCCAGCCAAGAGATGCCTTGATTTCATTCAATGCTTTCACTACAGCCAGAACCATCATCATGTTTATGAATTTCTTTACTATTTAACAAATCGTGAGAAGAATTAGAGAAGATAAAGGAAATATGTGAAATACAAATATAAGCATTGAAGGTTCTCAAACACAGTTCAATAATTATGAAATTACGACAAAATCCAAAACTTGTTCTTGTACATGCCATATAGGTAACAATTTATTAGAAACACTCCACCATGTATTGGAAAATTACAACGCAGTTGAAAATTTTATAGCCAAAGTCAAGCTGCAGTGCTTCATGAACCACCATCTCAACTTATCAATAAGCTTTCGATAGTTAAGAACAAGTAATTGCAAGCTACTTATAAATTCTAAACAACCAATCATAGAAATAAATAAGACCCTGGCACAATTTGAAACCATGAAATCAAAAGAAGGGGAATAGAATTAAAATATCTATCCCTGATTTCTTAATATGTAACAAAACCTAATCCATATTGAATAAAAAGACATAGTCAGCCACGAATTCAGAAACAGGAACCCAAACAAAGCAGTGAGCAGCAAATACAACACAAGTGACCTATACAAAAGGTTTCAACCACTAAATTTCATCGCGCCATATTCATAAAAAGTGCAGTTTCCAAACCACATGAAAGCTTCACAACATAATCTAAAATAATATCAGATCACAAAATACGGGAATAAACAGTAAAAGACTGAAATTAATATCACAAAATGCAAAAAAATTGCGTCAAAATCTCAGTTACAAATGCAGGGAAAAAATTGAACACAACAGAAGAAGAAGCTGAATTATTAGTGGACTAAATTACAAAAATAACCTCGTTTTGAGACTTTCCAAGACGCTAGTTCATTGACCTCTAAGCTTCACCCTCAGATCCAGTTTCTAAATGCATGAGACAATGACAGCATCAAAGATCGTGGGAAAAACAAAGCTTAAACAGTAAAAATAATTTGAAATAAATAGTATTACTATCACAAATTAACCTCAATTTCCGACTTCATTAAACCCTAATCCATCAAAAAACACAAAAGCTACATAACACAAGAAATCCAAGCGCTTCATACACATTTAAGAAGAAACTAAAAGTAGGGTTTCAAATTTACCATCCCTTTTTAAGGTTTTGCAGTTGCAGAGGTTGAGCACCAGCGCGAAGCAGAGAAGAGAACCGAAAAGGCCAGATGATGAAGCCATTTAAAAAGCACGAAATCACATGAAATCAGCTCACTGAGAAGAGATCAATGAATTTTGGTACCATGAAAATAAATAGACAAAAAAATCATGGAAAATCTCGATTTTTCATGAATAGTGAGTAATGAGACGATCGAAGAAGTGAGTTTCAGAGCACAATTACATGCTTAGTATTTATAGTTTCTGTTAAAAGGAAGTCCTCGTACTCTTTACTGGGGTAAAATATAAAGACCAAAGTACCCCATTTGAATGTGACGAAAAGCACCCATACGCAGCAAGGGCTTTGTGAACTGGTGGAGGCAACAGGTCGGGTCAGACCCATATACCCAAACAAAGTTCCGGCTCCGACTCAAAAATTAAAGGGAAAAGTTTATATAGAACCGAGACTCTAAACAATCAAATTTGAGCCTACCTCAAAAATTTCACTAAAAGAGGTTGTTTGGATGCTCAAATAATTTCAAATTGATCATCTCAACATCAAGATGCATGAACATGAGAAAAAAATAGATTGCAAGTTTTGGAAACAACATATTTTGTAATGCTTTTTTGGACCGTCATATTTCAAGTTTTCATAAATATGTCAATCTCCACTATTTTTTTAAGCTTTAAACTTTATAAATAAATATGACAATATATTTTAAGGCTGTCACAAATATTTCTAATATTGAAACTACATTTCTCAATACTATTTTAAGGTAGGCTCTAATTTGATTGTTTAGAGCCTAGGCTCTATACAAATCACAGCCAAAATTAAAATATATATGTATTTAACTAGATTTAAATATATTTTATATATTGAGACCAAAAAATATCATTGGACCCAGACCCGGACCCAAATATTATTCAGATTCAAGATTTGGACCTAGATCCAACCTGTTAGGTCCATGTTTTGGACCCACCAGAATTAGCCCTTGGGTCTCAAGTTGGGTCTGGTTTCATTGCCATCCCTAGTACTGAATCGTCCAAACTAGCCGATGAGTTATTGAACCTCGTCCATACCCAACTTGACGATTCAGTACTAGTCTGGTTTCATTGCCACCCAAAGCAAAATTCAAGTCATTTATCAAAAAACTTGAAATTTCTGACTCATCGTTTCACAATGGGATAGTATATAATGAGATTATTTACCTTTGTGGTGGTCACAATTAATTTTGACCATTGGATGTGAAATTGGGTAGTTACATCTATTTCATTGACCAGGCTCAAAGTTCAAAATAAAATTTCTCAAACTTTATGACACATCCATATTATCAGATTTTACATCATATAGTTATAAGTAATTGTGACTTCATTGTACCAAAGGTAAAATGGTCTTATTATATACAATCTCATTTCATAAAAGAGAATTACAATGGTTTTTGAGCTGATAACTCCTATTTTTTTTTTAAAAAAAAATGGGTGCCTAAGTTTAAGTTCCAAACAGACTTATCACTCAAAATATGAGATTTGACCTTTTTTTTGGGCGAGTCAGTGGGAAGAGGACCTCTACCATTGGTAGGAATCGAGTCTAGGATATAGCATTGCAGCAAAATATTTGACGCAAGCCAATAAAGCCCGGTCTCTTTTTTAATATGAGATTTGACCTTGATATCTCAAACTTAGGTCTCATGTAAAAATATGCATTTCATATCCAAAAAAAAAGACGTAGTTTGAAATCAAATTTAAAAGGATACAGTTTCTATGCGGCCAACCGCATATTGTAGAAATGCGGGCCTGTCAATAAATATATTTTATAAATATAATTTGATCTTAATTTTTTGAGAATATATAAACTTTAATATGGAGATCATGAATATGAAAATAAAATTAAAAAACTATAAATAATAAGTATATTAAAAAACATTTGGACCATTGGTTACAATTGTTTTTAGATTGATGGGCACCTATTTGCATTTATCTTTAAGGTGGATGCTTTATACCTCTGGATTGCATACTGTAAAAATGCAGTCCAGCCAGCATGAAACAATTTTTCAATTAAAAATGTACATAAAATTTGGACTTTGATGGAAAACATAAATAAGAGGTCTTTTTGTTAAAATAGTAATATTGTGGATGGACTTTTCCTTAATTTTCATTCAAATTTTTTTGTAACTATCCTATATGTTTTGCAATATTCGGAGTTGGAAGCTATGAACCGGAAGTAGTATTTTGAGAAAAGAAGGAATATCAAGAGAGAAATGAGGAATGATATAAGATATTGAAAATAATAATATTTTTCAAATACTACAAAAATATATAAGACATATACAGGATTTTCCTTTTCCCTGATATAATATAGGGAAATTTATCAATAATACATGTAAGAGATTAACTATTCAACACTTTTCCTATATAGTTTGATTTAATTGCAAAATATCCATAAAAAACACTAGATCATGAGTAGATCATGAGTAGGAATGGTGACCAATGTCAAAAGTGTTACATATTGCACATCCCTCATGGGTATTTCCCATAAACATACCTATAATAGTTGATATTAAGCATAAACACAAAATATAAGAAAACAAATAATTACTTTGATCCTCTCTCTCTCGATCACGACCTCTCGATCTTTTTCTTGACTCTCAAAAATTAGAACAATAATGTATTAAAAATAGATTGTGCTCTTTACCCCCCATCTCTTTTTTCCCGTCTCTCAATTAAACCCCGTATCTAAAAATCATAAATTCCTAAATCTAAGAAAAATGGGCTTATTGTTGTGGACATTTTCTAAAGTTCAGGAAAAAAAAAAAGAAAAAAAAAAGAGAAAAAAAAAAAAAAGAAAAAAAAAGAAAAGAAAGGGAAGATGAAGTTCTATCTTTTAAATTGATATCATGGGCTCTATAGATATATCAAAATGCTCTTGGCAGGTCTCTAACTAGATTTTTTCAAAAAAAATTAGTTTTTGGCTTGTCAAAAATTTGGAGGAGGCTCGGGGGGCTTGCCTTGGGCCTGCCATATTAGCAACTTTAGCTTGAATCATAGGGCTCGCAATGGGCTGAGCAACCTACCCTGCTGTCAGCCCTAAAAAATGAAGGTTGGGCTACAAATCTAGTCCTGGGACTGGTTTTTTCTCTTTATTTTCTTTTGACATTTGAATATAGGAAAATTATAAAAAATATACTTTAATTTTTTTATTATTAGAAATAAACTTAAAACTTTTCCAAACCTCATTCATACCTCTTTTTTGGATGAGTAGACGGTAGTCTTAGAACCGTGAAGGCGTCACGGTTTATTAAAAACCGTGAAGGCATAATTACGGATTGTAAGTCAAATGTAATTTTGAAGCATCTCCACACTTAAAGAACCGTGATGGTTTATTGGACAATCATGGCTCTAATTTAACTGTCACGGGGAATAAGAACCCTTAATGACCATCTCAGTTTTTTAAGGTCGTGATGCCTCTTAATGACCATCACGGCTTTTTAAGTGTCGTGATGCCTCAAAACATTAAATCGCCCATGTTCACCACAACAGTGAGTCTACCGTGATGTCTTCACAATTCTAAGATTACGAATGAATGCTAATTTTGTCCAAAAAAAAAAACAGCAAGAAGTGAAGAAAATATGTATGGATGAGGTTTTGGAGAGGTTTATTTTTAATACTCAAAAAATTATAGCATGTTTTTTATAATTTCCCTTGAATCTATCAAGCTGAAGCCGTGTTCGAGCCATTTGAGCTTCCTCATCCCAATCAGTTTTCCGAAACAGTAATTGCATAATAAAGTAGGATTAAAAATGAATAACTAGCTTCGAGAGAGAAACTTGCACTGAAACATAAGTATTAGGTGAACAAAGAAAATTAATTGATAGAAACTTTTTGAATTGGTGTTTCAAGTGCACAGAGATTGGAGATGAGAATGTACAATATACTTTTGTGGGAGGAAAAAGAGCATTTACTCTCAGGATATTATGCTGGTTTTAGGGTCATTTAAAGCCTCAATACTGTCTTACAAGGTTAATCTTCAGCACATGGTCTTGATTGAGATGAATTACCTTCGAAGCATTCATTCGCTGCAACATAATAACAATACTACTATAACCAGGACGATGTTTGCCTTCACCAATTTAATCACAACGAGACCTTGGCTTGTATAAATTTCAAGATGACTCTTAGCAAACTAACTTTCCAAATTCTAACAATAAGTTTCGAAAATTTTTTTCATGCGGGCTGGACTGCATTTTGACATGCGCGGTCCAGAAGCATAAAGCATCCATCTTAAAGAATGATGCAAATATGTGGTCCATCTAAACTCAATCGAAACTAACCGTCCAAATGCTTTCTTACAACATTTAAAATTGATGGACACTCTATACTTAGTCAAAAAATAAGTATAGAGTGTCCATAAGTTACAGTCGAGTTTTAACCAAAATAAGTATAGAGTTTCTAAGTACAGGTAAGTACTAAACTCAGAGGTGTTTAGATGGAGTCCAAACCAAGTAGATACAGGTGAGCGCCACTTGCAGCCAAAGTTGTCTTTTTCTTTTTAGTGGTGGGAATCAAACTTGTGATGTAGTGTCGGTTGATGTCCACTCCTAACAACTAAAGCTCAAGCCCAAATTCTAGTGGGTCATTTAATCAGTGATTGGATTTGTGTGCTGCAAAATACAAAACTTGACCTATACAGAGCTTGGATTCGAAATCCTTTTGGTTGTGTTTGAATGGGCGGCCATAAAGTCGTTAGTATTTCCATTGTATTTGACATATTAAAGGGATTGTCAACTATAAGACAATTTATCATTGGTGTAAGGATATCACAATTACCTATATACTATTCGATGCAAAATCTGACAGTTTAGATGTATCATAGAGTTCAAGAAAATTTGTTTTTTGAGTCCAGTCAAAAGAATAAATGTAGCAACTCAATTTCACATCCAATGGTCAAGATTAATTACAATATCTATGTAAAAAATTAAATGGTCTCATTATATACTTTTTCAAAACTAATTTGCCAAAATTCACATGTGGTTGTCTTAGGAGAGGAAATTAACAAGTAATGCTAGAAAAAGTCTAAACATAACCTGAGAATTTTCACTTTGTTGGTTAACAATGGTGAATACTCACTAAAACAAAGTTTTGCACTTGAACAAGATTTCAATAAAAAAAAATGGGCCTTTTAAATATTTAGAATTCACTTTCCTCCGCTGTAGCTACAATTGAGCATGTAGGAGTGGTTGGAAAAGACAACATATGTTACAATTATGTTACAATTTTAAAAAGATTTAACAGTTTGTAACATGTAGGGTCGGTTAGCTATAGTTGCCATGACCATGGTGAAAGACCACGAGGGCATTTTGATATATCCAACTATTCCTACTCATTTTTAGATGCAAAATTTGAATTTAAACAATTTAAACTCGCCCCAACTCACTAACAAACACAAATATTGAACCTGTGTTTCAAGACTCACCTTGGAACAAGTACTCAGCCATGTAGTACTTGCCCAAGAGTTACTTGGGCAAGTTGAAAATAAGAAAATAAAAATGTTAAAAACAAAATTTTGCAAATTTCAAATAACCCAAAACAACTTAAAGAGTCTAAAGTAGCCTAAAATATGATTTTTTATTAAAATGATTTATAATCGGGGACATTTTAAAAGATAAAAAAAGGCATATGGTAAAAAAAAAAAAAGGTATTTACCAATAACATCCAAATTACATATAAAATTTTTATACATCCCCATTTTTATATGAACAATGACACTTTGAGACCCTTCCACACCTATATGAGTAAGACCTCAAAGGATCACCGTTAAATTTTGACACAGATCTCTATAAAAGTTATCACATGGGTGTGGGACTTGGGTGAATGGATTTCTCGATAACTTTTCTAAAGATCTATGTCAAAATTGAATGGTAATCATTTGGAATCCTACTCACATGGGTGTGGGAGGGTCTCATAGTATCCGTTACTCTTTATTATATATATATATATATATATATATATATATATATATATTTATAATTTTTTCTATTTTATAATGGGTGTGGTTTGTATAGAGCCTAAGCTCTAAACAATCAAATTAGAGCCTACCTTCAAATAGTATCAACATTGGAAATCTTTGTGATAGCCTTAAAATATATTTTCATCTTTATTTGTAAAGTTTAAAGCTTAAAAAATAGTGTACATCGACCGGTCTATGAAAATCTTGAAAATTGACAGTCCAAAAATACATTACAAAATACGCAATTTTCAAAATTTGAAATCCATTTTTTTTCTCATGTCCATGTATTTTCACGTAGATATGATCAATTTGAGGATATTTGAGCATCAAAACAATATCTTCTAATGAAAATTTTGAGGCAGACCCTAATTTGATTGTTTAGAGCCTTGGCTCCATATAAACTTCTCCCTTGTATAATATAACCCGAGTCCTATCAATTGACACGGGGTAACTTGGTTTGCTTGGTGGCGATTCCAAGTTGGACAAGTTTGAGTGGACACATTGAACCATAACAATGTGTTGTGTTGACCAATCACAAGCTCAGATACGGCGCTTTTAACTCCCAAAAACTTAATTTAAGTTACTTTCAAGAAAGAGATATATAAAATATAGGGAAAATCATAGATACCCCAAATTGGATTTTTTACCCTCCCTCCCTGTCCATCTCCAAAATATTTTTGATACCACATTATTAATCAAAATATTATTTATTTTTACATCCACTCTTTTAAGTAAAGAAGTTGACTATTTTTTTAGCCAAACTGTCCTAATTTTAATCCATCTTTCCCACTTTCTCTATTTAAGCCCATTTGCCACGACACAACTTTAATATAAAACCTAGTTTGGCACACGACATAGTTTCAATATAAGTTGGTATGGTACATTTTATGCCAGACCGACAAAAATTGAATATCAAAAGCTCGTCCGACACATTTTGTATCGAACAGGCAGTTTTTGTCAAAAGCCCATATGTTGGGCATCGCATTTTAAAATAAAATGAGATGCATTTTGGTCACTAAAATAAATAGTGTTCGGATTAATAATGTCGTACCAAAAATATTTCGAAAACGTGCCTATAAAGCACAAATTAAGGAATTTATAATTTTCTCTAAAAATTACAAGAAAGTTAAACGAAATGCAACTATTTAATTAAACAACGTACACGAATTTGCAATTTATTTCCAATGGGAAATTACCACACTAGAAGTGGTATAGGGTAAAGTCCTACACCATGGGACAATGATGCATGTAGGGCACGCAATGGGCTGACAAGACCGTCTAGGCGTGGTCAGCCCAACCCAAACAAAGTAGGCTTAGGCCACAATTTGTGGCTTGAGGGCCTTGTTTGGGCCGATCCTCTTCATTTTTTGCTTTTTTATTTTATTTTATTCTTTTATTTTAGCCGTCCTGGCCTAGCCTTGACCCTATAAGACTGGTCCGGGCCGGGCTGGCCTATAAGACAACGGCATAGTGATTATGGTAAACCGACAAAAGCTACGGTGTATGGTGTACACGGCGCACCACACCGAAACCCCGCTAAATTTTTGCGGGACCAAGGTAAAAGATTGAGGGTAGCATTTTGATACTATCCCACTGAAACGCAGGGAGCCATTTCTAACCCTAATACTGGAGAGACAGAGTAAGATTCGCCCCCAATTTTAGAGGGTCTTCATATCATTTTTTTCCCTCTCTCTGTAAAGACCAGACACAGGAAGATACGAAGCTTTACCCTAAAGTTAGAGGAGCTAAAAGAGCTCAGAATCCCTAAATTTGGAGGAGAAATCGAGCTCTCAAACCCTAAGGTAGGGCATCAAAGAGAGCTCTCATTTTCCCTTATCCGAGCTCTCAATCTCTAAATTTAGTGGAGGAAAGAGAGCTCTTAGACCTTGTATTTACATTAGCAAAGAGAGCTTTCAATATACGCTATTTGAGTTGTCTAACCGCGAATTTGGAGGAGCGGAGAGATCCCTAAAGTTGCCCTAATTTTACAAAACAGGAATAATCTGGTCTCTGATAAGATGTCATCTCCGTCGAGAACAGAGATTTTAGGGTTATTCCGAAGCTTATTGAAAACGGCGAGAAAATTCCCGGATTACAATATCAGAGAGTACATGAAGAGGAGAACCATTGATGGGTTCAGGCAAAATTCCAAGTTAACTGATGCTCCCTCTGTTTCTTCTGCCTTTTTGGATGCGAATTCTCAGCTTGAAGTGGCAAAGAGGCAAGCGGTGGTTTATACTCTCTATGCCCCTCCAATCAAGAGTGTAATGGAGATCAAGAGTACTTCTTAAATAACTGGACATATCCCTATCTAAGCACGATAAGAGTGTTCGCCCCTGTCGAATCTCTGTGAGTCTGTGCATTTCTTGTTTTGTGAACTCTTTCTATCCCTCTCTCTCTTTCTCGTCCTCTTTCCCTTCTTCTCTAGAGTGGAATCCATGGATGAATAGAACTCTTGATTACTAGAATCTCTCTCTCTCTGAGTATTTGATGTGAGAACAAACATATTCATTAGAATGAGAATATGGTTTAATTATATGTTTGAGCAGTATCATCTCTCTCTCGCATGCTCTTGTTGTTACCTTGTTTGAGAATATATTCTAGTGAAATGTTGGAAGGAATTATTTGTTGGCTGGTAATTTCATTAATATAATGATATGCTGGAAATTGTATCCCAAAAAAAAAAAATGTGTTCACGTATGCCAATCTTGGTCCAAAAAGTCTGTAATCGATAATGGTCTAACTTTGAACTGAGCTAGGCCCATATAAGTTGAAGCTTGAAACAGATCACAATTCAGGCAAAATGAAAATTTTCTTCTTTTTTCTGAGATGGAATGATATTTGTCTTCATTGAATTTACTTTTTTGGCTTTCAGCACTGAATTGAAGGCCTATATGTTTCAAGTGTTTGGTGGGTGCTATGTATCTCATAAGAGAGAGATCTATCTGCAAAAGTTCTCGTATGTCTTTATGATATTGACATTTACGGTGGTGATGTTTGCATTTTCATGTATATAAGTTGGCCCTCAATAAAATTGTTATCATGTTTCTAGTATGTTGTCGTGCATATGTATCTTGTTTATGATCTACAACCATTATACTGTTTATGTAGAAAAGTTTGTTGTGCTCACTTTCAGTTGCAAAGGGGATCATGGTGTACTGGAGCTGACTTTAAAATGATTAGTTTTACTAGAAATCGGTAGCACTTCTACAACGAGCATAATTAATACTGGAGCTTTAGTAACAATTTTTCTCTGCGAATCCTGTTTCGATCTTGATTTATGAGATCAAATGAGGAGATGAAATTATTGTTAATTTTGACTAGTAGGAATGACTCACTTCACATTTGCTATTGTCCTCTCTCTGTAAGGTGGCGATTTGTGGTGACTTAGATGAGGTGTTGTTCAAATTTATTGGGCACGAAAAATACTTAGGGAACTAAATGTATTCTCCTTACGCATTTATTTTGGAACATAAAGCTGCTATAAGTTTTAGAGACTTTTACGCCCACTAGTATTATGGGATACCTTTGTAAAATAGTGGTCTGGGCCTTGATTCGTTAGGCTTAAAAGGTTGAGCTTGAAGGCCCAGATTTTTGTGTATGGTTTCCAAATGTAGATGGAATTTAAGTGGTCTACAAGACCATAAACTCTCGTGCTAAGAGTAGGAAACCAGGAAACCTGATGCAATGGAGAAGGCTCGTGATCTTCTTGAATATAGGATTTTATTGTACATATTGTTTTTACCATGAGTTGTATGCGTGGGTGGGGTTTAGACTTCTATCGTACTTTATGGTGAGCAGATGGATGAGGAAATCTTTCTATAGCTTGTTTGGCCTTTGCTCCTAGATCTGTTTACAACTTTACGTTGATTGGAAACCTTTTGGGTAGCTTGCTCATGCAGTACGCAGATGTAGGCTTGTTCTTTTTTTTGTTTGTATTTTAATTTTAATTATATTTTTTATGGTTCGAGCTATCAAATTTTCATTAGTGTGTAAAAGGTGACATCATCAATGCAAGTTTTGGTTGGATGGCTAGCATGTTGATGTCACCTTTCTCAGGTTTGATAATTATGATACTCAAGTAGCTTTTTGCCAACTCTTTTATAATACCACCTAATAAATTTATTTGACCACC
Organism: Amborella trichopoda; assembly: GCF_000471905.2. The sequence continues at coordinate 495,283 of NW_006497450.1, forward strand.
CAAAACATAGGTGTTTGATCAATTAATTTGATTCTGCTACCCAAAAAATGGGTGGATCAAAAAACTTAATTACTTTTTCGGCATGTATTTAAAGGGATAGAATTTGAAATGAATCTATTCGAGAGAATTTAGGTGTGAATAGGCAATAAAATGAGAGAGAGTAGACATAGGTGGGCTTGCCATGTGTGGCGCCGACCAAGTAAAACACCTGTTAGGAGGTGTGAGTTAGTTCAAGTGGAAGGACTGAAAAGGGAAAGGGGGGTAGGCCCAAAAGGACATGTTTGGAAGTAGTCTGAAAAGATATGAGGACTTATATCCTCACTGAGGATATGGCCTTTAATAGAGCAGAATGGAGAACCATGATTCATGTGGCCAACCCTAATTAATTGGGAAAAGGCTAAAATGATGATCATGACCCAGCATCTATTTAGTAAAACATCACCCAAAACACGAGTGGATTAATAAAGTCAAGTGCAATCTAATGTGATTCTGCCACCTGAAACATGGATGGATTATTAAAAGATTTATTGGCTGAACATAGATACATAGATTAAATAAACACCTAGTTATTGCTTTAAAAAGTGCCCGCCTCGGGCACCTCGGTGGCAACCTTGAGGAGGGGTGAGGCCTAGGGCCTTGTGTAGGGCTAGGTGGCTCAACCCAAGGTGGGCACCTTGTGCCTCATCTAAGGTGCTTGTTGCAAACCCATGACTCAAGGGTGGAAAATATCCTTTTTTTCTTTCGTTTTTGTTTTTTTTAATTGTGAGTTGGGGGGGTGTAGATGGGGTGTTGTTAACAATGACCTGCCACCCCCTCCCCCCTCTTTCCTCTTTTTCTCCTGTCTCCTTCTCAATTGCCTCCTTAACAGTTTTCTTCTGAGAAAAGCATAAAAAAATTGAATTTGAATGTTTTAAGATTGAAAAAACTGAGACTTTTTCCTCACAAAAAAAAAAAATTGAGACACTTGAGAAACCATTTCAAATCCTATTTCTTTTGGATTTGATTCATTTTGGAATATCAAGAAAGGTTATTGTTTTTTATGAGGAGATTTTGGTCGATTTAAAGCTTGATATTGATCCAAAACATCGAGGATCTGAGATTAGCAACAAATGTTGGTCATTTTTTGTGAAATTTCTCTGTTTTTCAGATTTCTTGCCATGTCTTCTTTGGCTTCCTATAGGAGTAGTGATCCCGGGTGGGAATATGCATATTGCCCGGATAAAAATGATCAAAATAAAGTTTGGTTCAAGTATTGGGCACAATAAAAATGGGTGTATTAATAGATTTTAAAAACACCTTTCCAATATTAAGGGTGTTGTTGGCCACTTGAACAAATTTCCTTCGGGTAATTGGAAGGAGATAAATGAATATTTGGATTCCAGAAAAAGAAACAACATATGAGGCAAGCGCAACAGAGTTGAAGGTCAGGGTTAGTATGGTTGGGGATGAGGAAATAATGAAGGGATATTGAAGTGGGTCCCTCTTGAAGTCGTAAGAGTTAATCAATTGGGTTAAGAAGCCTTATATGCAAGGGCTTATAGATGCCCTTTTTCTCCTGGACCTCTAGGCTGCAGTACATGATAGGGAGAAATGGAAGGAGCAAGTTACTGTTGAAATCAGATTCGAAAGAGAAGGTCAGGCTAGGTATGTTAATAGATTGCTCGGCGGAGACATGTATTGCTTGCAGTGCTGCTCGCTTAAAATGCTTCCACACAATTTTGGAGGTGATTGGCCAATATTAGCTGGGTTGAAGGGCCGAACCCCTAATGAGCTTAGGGAACAATTGCTAAGGAGGTAAAACTCATACAAGAGTTCCTCAAGTCTGCATCATAGAGAGAGAGTAAGGAGTGGGGAAGATTTTGGGCACAATTTGGGGAAGATTTTGAAGGGGTTTGCCAAATGTGGAGGGATTCTGCATAAGACTCATTTTGATGGTTGCCATGTCTCGGACCTGGTAGGAGAGAGAGAAACAGAAGCAAAACAGAATGGTGTGAGATGACGTGTTATTGGGTCTTTTGAAGGCAACATCAATGGTTTCTTGGTGAGGCATTAATAGGTAGGTGTTGGGCGTGAGTTGTAGAGAGAGAGAGAGGAAAAGAAATCTCCAAACCTAGCTGGTGTGTGGCTGTGCTAAGAGTAAGAAAGTTGAGTGTTAGAGAGAATGGGTAGGCTTGGGGTTTCAACAAGTGAGAGAAAGCTTGCTTAAGGAAGAAGAATGTGAGAAGAAAGTGGGATAGAGGGAGAAAGATGGGGTGATGGAGTGAAGGAGTAAGAGAGAGAGAGGGTTGGGAAGATGGTGCATATGACGAGAGGGTAAGAGGTAATGTGTTGGAGGGTTGGGGAGGAAAGGAGAGCCAAGTGTATGCTGAAATGCCTTTGTAGAGATATGTGATGTGTATTAGAGCATCTTAAGGAGCCATGAGTTCGTGAGGTCCCTCCTATGCTCAAATCCTTAGAACATCTGTTAGTTCTCCCTTTCATAGGAATCCATTAGTCTTAGTTAGGGATGATGTGATTCTAGAAAGAGAGAAAAGGAATCAAGCCTCGGTGATTGGTACATTCAAAGAACAGTTTCATAATATAGATGCTTTTCAAGAAAACATGGACAAAAATCCCAAGCTTGTGCAGATCTATCCCATGTGGAAGGTTTATATGTTTTCTTGGAACACGAGAGGAGGCTAGTAAAGTACAAATCAGAAGTTTTGGAGATTCCAAGGATGTGATTTGGTGGCAGAGAAGTGGGTCCCTGCTCTAGAGCCCTCCCTGATTAAGCCTCGATCTGCTTGGTTTTCTGTATCGGGTATCCCTATTATAGCCTGTTCCACAGAAGTCTTTAAAGAAATTGTAAATTTGTGCGGTCGATTAATTAAAATTGATTGGAATAAGACTTCTTATCATTCCCTTATTTTTCTGGTTGAGCTTAAAGGATTGGACTTTCCAAGTCAGGGAATCCTAAAGTTAGGCGAGTTTGACTTAAAAATTCATTCAAAGAAGTTAACATTATTGATGGAAAAGTCCTCGAGGTAAATGAAGCTCACACTTTTAGGAAAGAGCTAGTGCGGGTGCTTAGGATCAATGATGGCCCACATCAGATAGGCTCATCAAGTTCGAAGTGCAACAATGGTGTGTCGGGAAAAGGGAAACGCAATCAACGACAAAGATCAAGAGCCTCTTCGAATCATAGCCGTCGAATCAAAGGTAATTAGGGGGGAAAACGAATAGTCCAAAAATGGATTGTAAAGTATGATGGAAATAAATCTTTGATTTCAACTATCAAACATCCCACCTTGAAAATTGCTCCTACAATAATGCATTTGAGCCTTTTGGGAATCTTCCACAACCAATTGAAGGCATGTGCAATGACATTTCTCCTAAAGGCTTTTCCATTTTGAACAAGTCGCCACCTTTGAACTTCCTAAAGTACCTGTTCATAGCCAAATGTCTTATTCATAAGATATTAACTATCTTCCTCACAACAACTCTCCCCTCTCACCTTCAAGTAAACCAGGTCATAACTTTTCTCATCGAGCTCAGCCAAAGAAGTCACCGAAAAGCGATAATATGAGTACACCTCCGGTCTTGGTTTATGATTTGGAAGAGGATGAAGAAGATCTTAATGAACAACTTGCTATTAGCATCTGGAATGCAGAATTTGGGAAGGAAAATGGTCCAACAATGATGGAAGTCCCTGAAGAACCTATCACTGTAGCACCAATTACTATGAGATTGCCAGATGATAACAATGAGGTGTTTAGTGAAGGTTGTGTTGAAGAGGATATGGTGGATAAGGCTCCTTTAGATAAAGAGATGAGCTTGCTTTGATACTAAACCCTATGAAAGTTGGTATGGTTATAGAAGCAATGAATGTTCATTATGGTGATTCACTAGATTCTATCACTGAGGCACTGAAGGAGGAGCCTGAACAAGAGGTGGCTGAGAATTGGATAATCTGGTTTTCCACCTCTTGTTCACTAAGGCACTGAACATAGGGAATTGGATAATCTGGTTTGCCACATCAACTATGACAAGGATGAGGTAAGGGGTCGAACCCGTGTTCAGTCTGAGCATGTTGCTTCTGTGTTTGCTGATCCTTCAGGTATCACCAAACGCAGAAATGGTTATGTTTCTGAATGAAAATGCTGTGTTGGAATGTTCGGGGTCTCAATGGCGGCTCTTGTAAGAGAGATGTGCTTTTTTTTTGCCAAAAAGAAAGACCTGAACTCTTAATTCTTCAAAAAACTAAAATGGAGGCCCCGAATCTCCATACGGCTAGAGAAGTCTGAGGGAATTTTTGAGTTATGATGCTGCTGGCTCTTCAGGGGTATCTGGGTTCTCTTGGATCCCACCATTTTGCGTGCTTTTCAATATATTTTATTCCCTAAACATGTTTCTGTTTTGTTCAAAGGCCGTATGGATGATTTTGTGTGGTGCATTATTGTGGTTTATGGACCTAACTGACCTGATGAAAGGGCCTTATTTTTTAATGAAACTGTTGGACATTTATGTTAATGTTAATGTGCCATGGTGTGTTTGTGGTGATTTTAATATTATTAGATGGCCTAGCCAGTCCTCTTCACCCCCCTGCATATCTTCTTGTATGCGGTTATTTGATGGTTTTATCCAACAACATGATAGATATGCCTTCAATTGGAGCTAACTTTACTTGGTCCAATCATAATGATTCTGAACCAGTTTTAACAAGGTTGGATGATGTTTGGTGACCTCTGAGTTTGTGAACCGATTTCCAAAAAGCAGTGTTAAAGCTCTGCCGAAAATTGCTTCTGACCATGTTCCCTTATGGTTAACAAGGATGGATTCACTTTTGGCCCTTCACCTTTTAGGTTTGAGCTCACTTGGTTGTCGGAAAGGTCGCTAGTTTTGCTAATTGAAGAGTTTTGGAAAAATACTCAGATAGTAAGGGTGGAAAGGTTTTCAGCTATCTAAAAAACTCTAATTGCTTAAAAGAAAAATTATTAGTTGGAAAAAAAATAATTGGGGTGATTTGCAGACAAAGATTGCTGAAGCCTCGGGGGCATATTGAGGATTTGGACAATATTTAGTTTATGGGAGGTTACTTGTCTCAAAAACAAATTGGTGAAAGAAGCAATAGGCTAGCATTCTATATGAGTTTGCTAAGGCTATAAGAGATTCATTGGAGACAAAGATCAAGGATTAATTGGCTGAACAAAGGTGACAAAAATACAAAATTCTTCCATGCCATAGCAAATGCTAGAAGAAGAGGCAATTCGATCCAAAACTTAAAGATCCAAGGGGTGGAATGTGATAATATGTCTGAGCTAGTAAGTGCATTGATCAACCGTTTCAAGGATTCTATCACTGTTAAAAATATTGGGGACCTATCTTTGCAACATATTCCTTTCTCAAAAATGCCAATGAATGAAGCTATATGGTTGGAAGGAAGGTTTTTTTGAAATGCAGGAAATCAAGGATGCAGTCTTTGGGCTTGGTAGAGACAAGGCTCCTGGGCCAAATGGGTATCCTTTAGCATTGTTCCAATCATTCTGGGACTTGTTGAAGGATGACCAACTTGAACTATTGAAGGAGCTTTATTGGAGAGGCAAGATCAATATAACTATGAATTCCACTTTCATTGCTTTAATCCCCAAGAAAAGTGTCATAGAGGAGGTGAAGGATATCCGCCCATTAGTTTGTTGGGGAGTCTTTACAAAATCATTGCCAAAGTCCTTGCTAACAGGTTATGCCAGGTTATTCATTTAGTGATCAAAGGACCTCAATCAACATTCTTGAAAGATGGGCAGATTATGGATAGTATTTTGGTAGCCCAAGAATGCATCCATTCCATAATTAAGGAGAATAGACTTGGGTTAATCTGCAAATTAGATTTTGCGAAGCCATATGATAAAGTTGATTGGAAGGTTTACATTGCATAATGGGAAAGATGGGTTTTAGATCAAGATGGAGACTATTGATTCAAAGGTTTTTAATTTCCACTCATTTTTTGCTCTTAATTAATGGGAAAGCTGCTGGATTCTTTAAAGCTTTTAGAGGTTTAAGGCAAGGTGATCCTTTATCACCTGTCTTGTATACTCTGGTGGCTGAGAGCTTCAATGTTATGTTAGAGGAGTAGTTTCAAAAGGTATTATATCTGTTGTGAAGGTTGAAAATAATGGATTGATAGTTTCCCATCTTCAGTATGCAGATGATAATATCATAGTTTGCGATCCATGTAAAAGGGAGGTTACAAGTCTGTGGATTTTTCTCAAATGTGTAGAACTGGTAACATGACTAAAGGTTAACCTCGGCAAGACCAAATTGATTGGAATAGGTTGTTCAGAAAATACAATGGAAAGGTTGGCTGGTTTGTTGGGTTGCGGAGTGGAAAGCTTACCTTGCAAGTATCTGGGGATTCCTCTTGTGAAATCCTCCAAGGTCTATATGGGATCCAGCCATTGAAAGATTTCCCAAAAAGCTAGATTTGTGGAAAGCTAAGACTCTTTCTAGGAGGAAGGTATACTCTTATCAAATCAACTTTATCAAATTTACTAATTTATTATATGTCTCTGTTCAGGATGCCGAAACTATTGTTAAGGGTTAATGAGAAACTTCCTTTGGGGTAATGATGAAAATAAGAAGAAATTGCATCTGGTAAGTTGGGAGAAAGTATGTGCACTGATGAGAGGAGGTTTGGGAATTGGAAAGTTGAAAAATATGAATTCTGCCTTGCTTATCAAATGGTGGTGGAGAATTCCCAGCCAACATAATTATTTTTGGGTGGAGATTCTTAAAGAAAAGTATGGGATGGATCATGGATGTTTTCTATGGCTTAATCAAAAGCCCGAGAAATAAGTCATCTTTGTCTCATGTTTGGAGGGGTATTGATTATGATAGACCTATATATCTGAGACTTTTTCGGAAGTGATTGGGAATGGGGAAAAGACTTTATTCTGGTTTGATAAATGGCTTGGTGACTTCCCACTGAGATATTTATTCTCGGAGGTGTTTGCCAAAGTTACTTACCCATTAGCTTCTGTTAAAGAGGCTAGTGGGGGTTTTTCTACTAACATTGTTTGGTCTTTACCTTGCAGGTATATAAGAGTTTTTGATAGATTTATTGATGAATACAAAAAGCTTATGGAAATGCTTCAAAGTGTTTATATCTCACCAAATAAAGATGTTATAATTTGGGATCTTAATCACTCCAAGGCCTTTTCAGTTAAGTCATCCTATGATCTCCTTTTTTGTGATCGTAGTAGACAGACAGTTAAATGCTGGATTTTTTAAGATAAAAAAGCTTCATGTGCCTTTAAAAGTACAATTATTCTTATGGATTTTATGCCAAGATAAACTAGCTACTATTGATAACTTGAGAAAAAGGGGTTTCATTTTCACCAATGTCTGTATTTTTTGCAAAGCTGAGAATGAGACTGCCACCATCTTTGTCTTAATTGTCCCTTTGTGATGAATTTATGGGATTGGGCTCATCAAGTGTCTAAACCTTTCGATACATATTACTGAAAATATAAGTCAACTTCTTCACCAATGGCTTACTCCTAGTATCTCAAAGATGGGTGTAATATTGTGGAGATCAATTTGGGTGAGTATACTTTCAGGCTTATGGAAGGAAAGAAATAAAAGAGTATTTGAAGGGTTGAGCACTGATACTTCGATGCTGAAATCCAATATTTTGGCACTTCTACACATAAAGATGCTAAATTCATTCCAAAAAGCCAGATCATTGCTATATCAAGTCCAATGGGCACTGTTTGGACACCACCATTGGCTAATGCACACAAACTGAATTTTGATGGAAGCTCTTTTGGAAATCCAGGTGTAGTGGGTTTTGGTGGATTGATAAGAGACCATATGGGGCATATTATTTTTTCATATTCAGGCCCTTGTGGTGTCACTACAGTTAATGAAGCTGAAGCTAGAGGCCTTTTGGAAGGCATTAAAACTCTTGTCAAGATTTGAAGGAGAGGAGATCATAGAGGGGGATTCAGCAAACATTATAGCTTGGAGTAAAGGCGAAGCTAATATACCTTGGAGGTTGACTACAATTTTTCATGAGATATGAGATATTCTCAAAACTATAATCTCGCTCAAATCCGCCATTGCCACAGGGAGTTTAATGTTGAAGCTGATTGTCTTGTAAAAGGAGTGCACCAATCTTCATTGGTGATTACTTCCTTCCAGTGAATTTGTCTGCATCTTGTAAATTGGTTTTCTTTTAATGGGAATTTTTTAGGTAACGTTCAGAAAAAAGAAAAAGAAAAAAAGAGTGCCTCAAGACCCACAAGGATGCAAGGATGCAATATGAGGCCTTGATCATGCGTATTTATGAAGTGTTAAGAGCAACATGGTTCAATGTTTTCAAAAACGATCCGCCTGGCGCCTAGGCGCTCGCCTAGGCAGCTTGGACCCAAAATTCGCACACCTAGACCCAGGAGGCCATACACGGGCGGATGTACCTGGGCGGGCGCTCAGCCCTTAGGGCTGTAAGGCCTTTTTCGTTTTTTTAAATCACCCCAAAGGGCAAAGGGGGTCATTTTGACCCGCAAGGTTGTATAAAAACGTTATGGGGTTTATTTTTAACCCCCAAAGTAAAAAAGAAAACCTGCAATCTCTGGGCTAAACTTATTTATGAGAATCTAAAGTAATTTCTGAAAATCAAAAGTTTATTTAGTGGATTGAAAAAGTTTTTTTTTCTCATTGAAATTATTTTTAGGGTGCTATTGGTGGCATTATAAGACTTTTGAGTTGATTAGTAGCTCGATTGAGGTAACCAACATCGAAGATCAGAGATTTTGTAGAAACGGTCAGTTTGTAATCTTTATTTGAGTTTTATTTTTCCAATTTGAGATGTCTTCTGCGTGGTCTACCAGGGGTGGAGATTCAGGATGGAAATATTGTGTTAACCCAGATAAGAATGACAGGAATAAAATTATGTACAATTTTTGTGGACATGTTTCTAATGCCGGTATTAATAGATTTAAGAAACATCTTGTCGGTGTTAGAGGTGATATTGCCCTATGTAAAAAAGTACCAGATCTTGTAAAGAAAGAAATTTTTGAATACATTGAAGGTAAAAAGAGTAAAAAAATTTCAAAACAAAAGGATATAGCATGATTAAAGTCAGGGGTCCATGTTTCTTATGATAATATTGACGCTGAAGAAGAGGATGAAGAGGAGGAAGAAGAGGTAGCCATGGTTGGTACTAGGAGCTCTAAGAGCAAGAGAGCTTTTGGGTCTAAGAAACCTCGTATGAGAGGGCATATAGATAGTTTGTTTACACCGAGCTCTGAGACAGTAATTGAGAAAGGCAAGGGAGGAAAAGGGAAAAAACAAGTGACAATTAAAAATAGTAGATTTAAGAAAGAAGATAGAGGCAGGGTTGATTCAGTATATTGCTCGATTGTTTTACCATGTGGGCATTTCTTTTAACATCGCTCGCATGAATAGCTTCCATGCAATGTTGGAAGCAATTGGGCAATTTGGGCCAGGCTTGAAAGGTCCAACTCTTTATGAGATTGGAGCGCCACTACTGAAGAAAAAAGTTGAGTATACTAACGATATCTCAAGACTCATAAGGAGGGATGGACTAAATTTGGAGTTTCTTTAATGAAAGATATGTGGAGTGATAGGAGGAGTAACATGAATTTGTTGGTAAATTGTCCCTTGGGTACAGTTTTTGTGTAATCAATTGATGCTTCCAATGATATTCATGATGCTCATTATATATTTTCTTTCATTGATAAGGGCATTGAGGAGGTTGGGGAGGAACTTGTAATTCAAGTGGTCATATATAATGCTGCTCCCAATCTAGCTGCAGGTCATTTGCGTTGATAGAAGAGGCCTCGGATATTCTGGACTCATTGCGCTGCATATTATTTAGATATTATGTTTGAGGCCATTGGTAATATGCCTACTATTAAAGGAATTATTTTTAAGTTTAAGGAGGTTACAATCTTCATATACAGTCACATACAAATCAGAGATAGCTGGTGACATCTGGGGTCACTAGATTTGCCACTGCCTACCTTAGTCTACATAGCATGTATGGGAGGAGGATCGCATTAAAATCTCTGTTTGCTTCAGAGGAATGGAGTAGATGTAAGTGGTCTAGAGATGCCAAGGGAAAGATAGCACAGGATATTGTTCTTTCGAAATATTTTTGGCGTGGGGTGAAGCATGTGATATTAGTGTTTCTTCCCTTGGTGAAGGTCTTGGGCTTGGTTGATGCTGAGAAGCCCTCCATGGCTTTATATATGATGCAATGGAAAGGGCTAAGAATGAGATTGTAGAGAATTTGGGCAATAATGCGGCTAAGTATGACCCAATTTGGGATATTATATATGACAAATGGGATAGGCAAGCTCCATAGACCATTACATGCGGCGGGGTACTACGTGAACCTCAAATTCTTTTATGCAGATGTGCATATTGAGTCAAAAGGGATAATTATGGAAGGTTTTAATGAGTGCCTTGAGAAATTAGTTCCCGATCCACATATCTAAGATAAGATATCAACTGAAGAGCTTATTTCGTACAAGTATTTTTTGATGTCATTTGGGAAAGATATGACATTAGGACAGAGAAACAAAGACGAACCGGGTGATATACTTTTTACTTTGTTTTATAAATTATAATTTCCTTTCAAGTTTCAAGTTCCTAAAATTATGTGTGATAATGTTAAATACCTAAATTAATTATAAAGGTTGCCCACATATTGCAGCCCAATGGTGGAGACAACATGGGAATAGTGCTCCAAACCTCCAGAAGATGACTATACGGATCTTAAGTTTGACTACTACCTCTTCTGGTTGTGAGCGCAATTGGAGTTCCTTTGAGATGATATTTTACTAATTTACAATTTTATAAGCTTTTCTTGTTTACAAGTTCATTTTTCTAATATAGATTCATAGAAGGTAAGAAGATCATAGACTCATAGTAGTTACTTATGCAGTTTTCCTTATAGGTGAATACAAAGAGAAGAAATAGGCTTGAGCAAAAGAAGCTCAATGACTTGGTTTTTGTTTGAGAGAATCAAAGGCTCAAGGAGAAGAAAAACCAGCCAAAGAAGGATCCCGTTTCTTCGAAAGACATGGAGAATGCTTCAGATTGGCTAGTTGGTGAACTTGGTACTGAGGAGGTCTTCCCTGGGGAGGGTTTGACATGGGAAATGGTCAAAGAGGCTTCGGGGCAAGCTTCTGATCCTAGGAGGGCCACTCGGGCAACAACTTCTACTGGTACTTCACACTCACGGAGGGAGATAGAGAAAAAGGAGGCAGATTCAGAAGAATCTTTGGAAGAAGAGGAATATGTTGAAGAGGTTGATGATTCTGATGATGACGGACTCTATTCTGATGCAGATGGAAGCAATGAAGATGATGATTCGGATTTTCATTGATGTGTTTTCTCTTCTTTTGTAGTAACTTTATTGCACCATCTTGGTTTGGGTCTTAGATAGTTGGACTATTTTGTTATATGATATATACTTTTTTTGCCTTTTTGGACTATTTTGTTGTGTGGTTTAATGGTTTTTTATAGTTTTGGAAGTTAGTTTGTTGAAGACTTGGAGAGTTTTAGACTTGAATGTTATTAAGGTTGATTTTATGGATGTGGAATATGGAGAGTATGAGAGTTGGAGACCTTACAATATCCTATTAGACTTTTAAACATTTTGTAACTTTTGTATGGTTTGAAATTTTGAACAAGTTTATTCTCAACTTGAGATTTGTGATATGTTTGTGTATAAAAATATATCTTGCAAACTTGTGATATTTTCAAATGGAATAAATTACAAAATTTGACGCAAATATACGCATATATGTGCATTTGGATAGCAAATATATAAAAAAGTGCTAAGAATTTGCACTACAGGGTGCTTGCCTAGACGCTGGGCGCCATTCAGGCCGCCTAGTGTTTTTTTAAACCTTAGCAGGATTGTAATAATTCAATAGTAAAATGTCTACTGATCTGGTCGGGTCGGGTCCGGGTCCAGTCGGACCCGAAGTCATTGGACCTGACCCAAAAATAAGTTTTTAGAACATTTTAAACATTACGTAAAATATATGCATGTATTATTTATATATTATAACTAAAACTAAAAATGTGTATTTATATTTATTTAAATATTGTTTTAGTAATATATATTAAATATTATTTAAATAATAACACTATTTGGGTCGCGTCCTGGTCAGGTTCCACATGGACTCGGACGCAAATAGTGTTTGGGTTCAATGTTTGGACCCATACACAGATTTGTCTTGGGGCCGGTCGTCAGGTCCTGGGTCGATTGCCACCCCTACTTAAGGACAACGTTTTGAGGTCTATTTGTGCTTCCACTGATATTCACAGTGTAATATACATCTTTCTTTAGTTTGTAAGGGTATTGAGGAGGTTGGAGAGGAGCATGTTGTAAAGGCGGTGCAAACATGGTTGTAGCCAGTATTATCATCATCATCATCTAAGCCTTATCCAATCTATTTGGGGTTGGCTACACGAATCCTGTTCCATCAAGGACTATAAATCACCATATCTCTTCATGCTACTTCCATCCATGTCCTTTTGAGTCTTCCCCTTGGGCATTTTAGAGCCTTTCACTTAGACCAATTCGCCCCTCCTGACTGATTGTAAGCCAATACGTTTGTTGCTAATTTATTGCACCAAAAGCAATTTGTGTGTTTTGTTTTTGTGGATACCATGCAAGCACATTTTATAGGCCTTATGCTTTAGGCCATTGGTGAAGGGACAATTGAAAAAGCTAAGGCTGTGGTTGTGTTCATCTACAGTTACTCTTACCCAGCATGGCACTAAAGTTCACCAAGAAGAAGGACATGGTGATACTTTCCAACTCTTCATAATATGGTGGATTGGAGAAGCCAAAGTGATCTATGTTCACTTTTGAGGATTGGACTAAATGCAAATCATCTTAGTATGCTGGGAAAGAGGGTTTGCGATATTATTTCATCTTAAGTCTTTGTGGTGCAGGGAATTGTACCCACTTGAAGTATTCACACCCTCAGTCAAAGTTCTGCACCAGTTTGATAGTGAAGTGAAGCCCTCTATGGGCTATATATGTGATTCATTGGAGGGTGTCAAGAGTGAGATAGCCAAAGCACTGGGGAATGACGAGCGCATGTATAGGCTACATTCCACTACGGGAAATTGTGGACTCAAAAAGTGGGATAATAAGGCTTCATTGGCTGTTTCATACAACGGGGCGCTCTTTTTTTTTTTGTTTTTTTTGAGAGAAGGATTATAAAAAATGCTCACAAGAAGTGAGGTGTTTATGGCATTCCACAGACTGGGTGCTCCTTTACAAAAATAATAATGGTAGAAAAAGAGAAGGAAGGGATGGAGGGACAGGGGGGAGAGAGTATTATGGAAAGAAAAGGAGAGGAGAGGTAGTGTTGCCAAAAAAAGCGTCATAAAAAAACATGTGATGTTTAGAAAGTGCGCAGTCAAAAAATTGATATCGTGCAAAGAGAGAGAGAGGGAGGAAAGGGGAAGGGGGGGGGGGGGGTGAGAGGAATAGTAATAGAACCCCATAATTAAAGGAGAAAAGAAGAAAGGGGCAGTCCATAGGTTTGGTGCTCAGAGATAAAGGAGAAGAATGGGCAACCCACTGGCTGGGTGCTCAGACTTAAAGTAGGGCAATCTACAGGCTGGGCTAGTGAATCGCCTGCAAAAATAGAGAAAAAGGAGAGAGGGTAGGATGACAGGAAATTTTCAATAAATTAGTAAACAATTGAATGAGGTCAACATCAACCAAATCAAGAAGAAAATAGTCAAAGATGAAAAGCTCACAACATTCATGCAGTCTGAAGCAATGCACTGGTGAGATGGAAAATCTTAAAAGGTTTAAGTCGTAGATATTTTCTTCCTGTAATTATTGAACTATCGATAGTGAGTTTTGGTTTGTCTGATTGGTATTAACTTGTGATTGGATATCCAAGTGCTCGTTCTTTATGCTATTAAACTCATTTGTATTGGGTCACAAGGGAATATTGGTTCAAAACAGATGGGTTCCAAGGAGAATTACAATTTCACCAGATGATATTATGAGTAGAGAGAACTTGTAGTTTTCGTACATTCCAACACTGAAACTTGAAAATGAACTGAATTACAATGAGTCATGTGGTTTTATGACCAATTTAGTGCAAAGAACCCAACCCCACTGTCGAAGCATATGAAGGGCTGGTTCAACAGGCTCACCCAATTCATATCATGGTCCTGCTCTGGATGGGATTTCCAAACACGATCGGATTCCAGTGAAACACCACCCCTTAGGCTTATCTGGTGAAGAGTTCAGAACAAGGCAGTGAATGTAAACATACAAGCACATATGCAGAACATGTGCTCAGAGAAATAGAACATGTGCTCAGAACAATAGAGAAAGGAAGAATACTTTTAGAACATGTGCTTAGAGAAATAGAGGAAGGAAGAATACTTTTAGAACATGTGCTCAGAGAAATAGAACATGTGCTCAGAGAAATAGAGAAAGGAAGAATACTTTTAGAACATGTGCTTAGAGAAATAGAGAAATAGAGAAAGGAAGAATACTTTTAGAAGAGCATTATTAATTTGCAAATAATTCCCACTTCAGATAATAATTTTGGATGGTCAGCTACTGTGTGAGAGAGAGAGAGAGAGAGGTTGTTTTAAGCCAGGGTATATGAGAACTGGCTCAAAACCACTTTTAGGGCTTGTTATGTTCTCCAAGAGAAATTTTCACTTGGTTTGAAAATAGGCTACCAAAATGTTCTCCTCATCTTTTAAAGAAAATATATCAAAACTTATCCTTATGCATATTATTGGAACATCAAATCATAAATTTGAAACCCATCATGGTTCTCTAGTAACTGAAGTGTGAATAGGAGTAAGATTTCTCCCAGATGTATTCTCTCTAAGTTTACAACTATTGACTTTGACATTGGAGTAGAATGGTGAACGAGGATTCGTGTAGCCGATCTCAATTACTTGGAAAAAAGCTATGATGATGATGATTTACCCTGACATATGTTCTACAAAATCCCATCCATTTGGGATCTCCAATTGTAGGATGTGTGAGTATGACAAACATAGTTTATCACCACTACTTAAAAAGTAGATATATTCTATTTTTATTGAATTGTTGCTTTTATGCTTCAACTATTTTTGAACATTGATGAGCACAATAGAAATGCACTGGATGCTTCTTTACTGGAGGTAACTGTATCAGGGTTACAATAGAAGCAGATGATGCCAATAGAACAATCTCACTTGAGTTCAGATGCGTGGTAATAAAATGCAAAAATGAATCTTCTTTTGAAAATGGATAAGGCAAGTTAAATAAGGAAATGTAACTCTTTTTTTTTTGTTGAAAATTATGCTCCCCCAAATTGTTTGTTTTTGCAGCCACCCAAGTAAAAAATGATGTTTTTAAGATGAAAATACCCCTATTACACACTATTTCACCCACTTGGTTTTTTAAATGATGCTAAACTATGTGCCGATTTGGCACAAAAGCTAATCCAGCACAGGATGTGCTGGACCAGTTTCATTTTAAACAATGTGCGCGTCTTACATTATACAGGGCCACTTTAATTTTTAGCTTGAGAAAAAATGTGTTTTACCATGTTGAATAATATAAAAAAGCAAAAAATGCGTTGTATAGGGGATATTTCCATGGGACACGATTTTCATTTAAGATTCCACTTTTTGACCTAAGGGGTGGTTGTAAAAATTAAACAGTTTTTGGTTTAGTAGTGTAATTTACAAAGTATTGGGGGCTGGGCAAAGGCACGAAAGTAGGGTCAAGGGATATATGCAATTTTCCCTTTTTTATTTTTACTTTTTTTTGTACAGGTTAATGGGATTGCGATGGAGCCCCTTTGATGCATTGTGGCTCCACCACCCTGATCACCCATGCGAGGGGCGTATTCCTACTGGGAAAGACAACCCAAAGCCAAAAAAATTGTAACATACAAACAGGGACTAAGTACAAACAAGGATGCCTTTAGCCATGAAGGATTCAGAGTTCCCACTTAGCAGTCTGGTCCTTTTCCTTTTGGACCCTCAAATGAGCTTCTTTTGTAGGGTACCGTGCAAAGTAAAAACCCTGCGAAGAAAAGGCAAATAATGTAACCGGTTGCAACAATGACTGACAGAAATGAGGACAGAGGCTAAACAAACAAACTCATATACGGAGAAGGGGCTGGGTCGTGGTGGTAGCACCCCTATACTTTATCGCCACGTTGTGTTCCATTCCTACTAGAACCACCTCAGGAACATTTTCAAAAAAATAACTTCTAAACTATTTGAAAAAAACAGCCTTCTTCTTTAAATTACCAAGATCTCATGTTTCACACCCGCACGCACATCAGAAAAATACTACAATGGTTAAATTGTACTACACAAGGATCAAGGGATGGAAGAGCTTTAGGTTCCAGTCTCGTCCTTCATCAGATGAATCTCTATAATTTCTCCAAATGCAGAGAAATCTAGGAAACACAATAAAACTGTCAGTGTAATGCATCATAACAGGGACCTTAGCAATAAAAAAAGGGACCATCTTCAGTTTCAAAGCAATATCAATTAATCACTTACACAATTCCATGCATTATCTTCAAATCTCACCCGTTATTATATTTATACGTACTCACAGGCGACCTCTGGTCATTGAAGAAAAGATAGGCAATTCTCTTATCTTTCAACATTAAAAAACAAATGATGTATTTTTGACAATGTTGTCAAGTTCGTATCAGAATTTGCTTCAATTCGGTACAAGAAAAAAAAAAAAAAAAAAAGCAATTTATTGTTTCGGACAATTCGGGAAAGAATTTTATATATTTTTTAATTTTTAAATAGATATTTGTATAAATTTATAAAAATTTTAAAAATCAAAATAAAAATAAATTTTTTACGTATAGAAAATATGAAAGTATAATATCGACCAACATTAAAATCACATAAAAATATCCGAGGACTTAATGTTGGTTGGCCTTTTGGGAAAGGATGAGGTTTCTATATGGCATAGCTTTATGAAAACAAAATAAAGCCTCACCTCTTATCTTTGTTCGGAAAGTACATTTGGCGACATAAATTTTTATGATGACTCTAAAATCAATTTCTAATATTGATAATAAAATTTGAAATAAAAAAAATGATACAAATCTTGCGGATCTATGAACACTTATTTTTAAAACAAAATGAACTGTCTAAATAATTTATTATAATATACATTATTTTTAGAGCTGGAAATTCTAACTTTTTTTTTTTTTTTTCACAACCATAACGTTCAAGTTGAGATGATGGATGTAAAGGCTTTCAATACTTGCAAATTTCGATAAATTATGAGGTGAAGATTTATTTATTTATTTATTTTTGATAACCATTTTGACCTTATCAAAATATTCAAACCTTCGTTCAATATTTCGTCTGAATTCCAACATCAAAACTTCGGCATGGTTAGTGCAAAATGTCAAAGACGAATCTATGAAATTATCCGTATGTCCAAAGTGCAATCCATATCATTAAGTTTCACGTTCTCAATTGACACGTGTCGATATTATGTCTCTTTTGCTGGAACACATAAGACACGTGTTGATATTATGTCTCTTCTGCTAAAACACACAAGATAGTTGTGTAAAATGCTAAATTTCGGGGTTATGGAATTTAATTGTGAATTATTCTTCCTTTAATTGGCTTCGATTGAGTGGTAAAATCGAAAGCTTCACTCTTTGGCTAAATCGAAGTAAATTTAAGGAAGGGTGTGGTTTGTATAAGCAACCTTAAACAATTCAATTAAGGCGCACCTTAAAATTTTTTAAGATTATTTTAAAATCAAATTTTATATCTAATTACAAAATTTTAAACATAAAAAATAATTAACATCAAATAGACCTATAAATATATGAAACTCTTGAAAATTGACGGTCTAGATATTGTGTTACAAGATGCACTACTTCTAAGATTCAAAATCTTCTGTTTTTTTTTTTTTCATATTCCTACATCTCGATATCAAGATAATCAATTAGAGGGTTTTTTAACATTAAAACAACATTTTCTGATGGATTTTTGAGGGGCATCTTTAATTCTACATTTTAAATATGCAACCTTATAAACTTTTTTGTTAAAGTTTCTCCGGTATTTTTGCATTTGTTCTATATACGATTGAAGAGTTCTTCCCCTCCCCCACCCACCATCTTATCATTAATAAGTTTTTAGAATTTATGCTTTATAGGTTTTTTTTTTTTTAATATTTATTTATGAGAACCATTACTTGGAAGATATCACAAGATAATGCCTTTCTGTGGAATTTGGGTAGGTATTCAGCATGGTAGGACACCACGACAAAACATCTTCAATTCATGGGTAGAACACCTCATCCGCACTAAACTACCAAAATTTAGGAATAGACTCCAAACTAGGTGGTAAGGCACCTCAACATGACTTTTTGAATAATGAGTAAAGGACTCCATTATCAATGAACTATCCAAAAATATAAAAAGCACAAAAAAGGATATCCATAATTTATAAGTTCAATGTTGAATATTAGTAACAGGCCGAACTTGGGCCAAGCCAAAGCCAGGCCTAGTCAGAGCGGCCGGTCCATTAGATATTGGATTATTTCAAGCCAGGCCACGAGGCATACGACAGACGAGAGAGAGTTTAGTTATTTGATTGGACACAACTTGATCCCTCTATTCATCCCAAAAAAAAAAGGATCCAATGTAACGGTTCTATCGTAATATAATGCAACGACTCTTTTAAAATACCATGTTTGTAGTATTTGTATGACCTCAAATTTTACATACATACTCTTCATCTCAATAATTAATCCCAAAACAAAAAAGAGTACAATTTCAACCTTAAATATGGTCAAAATGAATCCCCTCCAAAAACGAATCTAGACCATTTATTTTGTGAATTTCAAGATCTTAACCTTTATAAATTCAAAATCATTTTTCTTTTTTAACGTTGTTCATCTAATGATAATATAACCATTCAAAAAAATTGGAAATGAAAAAAATCCTTCTAAAACCTAAATCTAAACATCTTACCAAAATAAACTGCCAATATTATTTTTTTATTTTTTATTTTTTATATTTTTTATGATTGTTCATTAAAATAAAAAGAGTGTATATTTTAAAATTTGGATCAAACAAATGGTCATAAGATGATTTTTTTAAGATATAATTTTTTTAAGATTGTTGCATCGATTGATTGCGTGAAATCATTGCCCAAAAGAAAAAAAGGACGTCCTCTCTAATGCAAAGGCCCGTCTGCCATTCTGCAGTGATACAAGTGGGCCATGGCGTACGATACAGCATGGGACAATCCGCCGTGGGACTACAATGACTGTAGATGTCCATTACCCGCATGATCCAAATCGCCTGTCTCCCTTTCAGCGTGCATGTTCAACTCCGCAGTTCCAATCTCTCTCTCTCTCACATCCATGTAGCCAAATTGTGGTCAACCTAAATTAGTGCACACCAAACATTGAACCCGGACCAACTCCCGAATTCAACAGACCCAGACCTGGACCCGAACCCAGATCCGAACCTGACCCAAAAATCTATGTATTTAATTATATTTAAATATATTAGAACTTGAAAATTATTACCAAACCCCAAAACAGAACCTGACCTGGACCCAAATAGTGTTCAAGTCCAAGATTTGGACCCAGAGCCACCGAGTCCAATGTTTGGATCCATACCCAAACCAAGATCGAGTCTACCCCTCGGATCCCTGCCCTCTTTCTATCTCTCATCATTGACCAATTTGTTAGGTCAACCCCAATTAGTGGATCACACATATCTCTCTCTCTCACACACAAAACCCTTCATTGAAACCCTCCCCCCTCCCCCCCCCCAGGCCTCTCTCCCTCTCCAAAACTTTTTACATTTATGAACTGCGTAATATACAAATCAAGATACTTACAATAGCTACCTCACCTCTGTTTCTTCCTTAATCGACCCCTACCTCCACTATAATTGGGCTTTTGGAGCCCACCCAACCAAATATCATCATCACCACCATCTTCATCACACCTGTCACCAATGTCAATTTCGCGCATGCTCTTTCCAGTTTTCGCCATTCGTGGTGGGGGACTTTTACCAAAATGTCCCTCTTCGGGCTCCCTAAAGGAGCCCCTTGATCGCCGCCTCTTGGGATCGGCTGAATAGGCAGAGTAGTCCACAGTGTCTTCTTTAAGCAAATTCTTAAACTCCTGCATAATTCATGGCAAAAAAACGTAATAGGAATCAGCCATGATTTTTTTTTTTCATTTTTTCTTTATAGAATAAACTCATTCTAGTGACCTATTGCTCCGTGATAATGTGTGTTTAGTTAATACTATAATCAAATTATATATTCCAGAAAACTTTTTGCAGGTCCCCATATAATCCATATGCGTATGGGGACCAATGGCCATCTAATATTAGATGGCTAGTATCGAGCCAACAACAATATCAAAGACTAGTACTAGATGTTTTTGTAATGCTACAGTTAACAAGTGACCTCTTTGGAGGCACACTCTCAACCGTTTGATCAAGGATTACATCGCTGCAAGTCTCCATATACATATATAAAATGCATGTGTATTAGGACTCAGAAAGCCTGCCGTACATCTAATTCCTACATCAGATACATCACAGTGTTGATATTTAGTGATATATACCATGGTTTTTCATTTATTGTTATTTCTGGGATCTGTTTTTTCCCAAAATTTTAAGCCTTGATGACTCAATGAAGAAAATGCCTTACTGCAACGATATTATTTGATACAGATTGATTTCATAGCCCTTATGTTTGACTTTGCTAGATTGATTTTTTGTCTTTGTTAAGCTTCACATGCATTCAATTGTAAAATGTAAAAGAGCAATCCTTAATTTAGCAACTATCAACCAAATGTACCTAGGATGAGAACATGAAACTAACCTCTCTAAGGTCAAGGAAAATCCGATGAACACAAAAAGGTGCGGTTTGTATAAAGCCAAGGTTCTAAACAATCAAAGTAAAGCACACCTTCAAATAGTGTCGAGAAATGTGATTTCAATACTGGAAATATTTGTGATAGCCTTACAATATATTTTCATCTCTAATTATAAAATTTAAAACTTTAAAAATAGTGTAGATCGAGCAGATCTATCAAAACTTGAAAATCTTAAAAATTGACTCTCCAAAAATGCATTACAAGATGCACTATTTCCAAAACTTGAAATCCATTTTTTTTCTCATGTCCATGCATCTTGAGGTCGAGATGATCAATTTGAGGATATTTTGACATCAAAATAACCTCTTCTAGTGAAATTTTTGTGGTGCGCCCTAATTTGATTGTTTACAGCCTTGCACTTATATAAACTTTTTCCAACACAAATAGCCAAAATAGTTATTATTACCTGGTACTTGAGGAGTATATCTTGGAGAGTTGTGGGAGAATTGATGGGAGTATCCTTGACATTAAAGGGCACATTTTGCTTAGATAAAGTTTCACCTGATTTTAGTGGTTCACTTGGAGAGAAAGCCTGCACAAGAACAACTTACGGTAATTTCCTCTAGGATAACTTACTCTGAAACACTACTAATATAAAATTTCAAAGGAAATTGATACTCATGTCTATGAAATGCCACTATAGATTAGAATAGAGCATACCTGGCAGCGTGCATCACTTAGGTTGTAGACAATCTTCAAATGCCTCTTCAGCCTTAGTAGCAACTGCAAAGCAATTGCAGTGTGGCAATCATCCTGTGTGGAGAGAAGAGATCAGATTTCCATTTCTTATCACAAATTCCAATACATAGTGAAGGACTTGCAAGACAATTTCTTGAGCTAGTGAGGTAGAAAGAATGTCAAAAGCAATGAGATTCTTTAATAATGGTACAATGGGTATATTACTCTATTATTATGCTATGATATTATTTTAAATGAATATAGAACATAAGTACCCAGTAATAATTACAAGTTCTCAATGAAAGTAGAAAAGTAGAGGAATTTGGCTCATTAAAGAGAACAACAGTAAGGCTTTTTAGGATGCGCCATGGGGGGCACCAAATGTCTCATGCTCATTGCAGACCAGAAATCAATATACTGTTTCGTAAGCAAATGCTAGGAAAAGGATATTAGGGGTCTTCTAAGTCAAGGGCCCTTTTTTGAAACCCTTGATAGGTTAAGGAAAGGATCATGGCCCATTTATGTATATACTGGTTGCTCCATTATGTATATACTGGTTGCAATCAACTTCTTTTAATAAAAATATGGAAGATGACAATTGATAAAATAAAAATGCAAATTTTTTTTTGACAGTTGAAAGTATTAAGGGTCTCACCTTAAGCTTGTGCAAATCTTCTTCTGAAATGGCATGAAAATCATCAACCGACATAGGATTCTCATGATTACAAACATCGTCTGCTTCAAACTGTTTCTCAACTATCCCATTTTCATAGGGCCCCTTTGCATCATTTTCATGTCGATATTGGGAAATTAGGGTTTTCATACTAGACTCAAGTGGTCCAGCTCTTACTTGTATGATTCTATTTAATGTATAGACTAGATAAAGAGGTTCATCAGGCAATGTAAATGGAAGGGCTGCAAGAATTTCGGTGCAGTATCTGCAAAAAAAAAAACAAAAAAGGAAGAAAGGAAGCAGCTCTCAATTCCAAAAATTGGATCATTGAAAAGGAGAGTTGGTATGCCTAGAAAAAATTAACTACTCGGGACCTATTCCTATTATTAAACGTAGCATTAGCAAGAAAATATAAACTTCCAAACTATATTGCGTACATACATTAGAAAAGGAAGGGATGACTGCTGGTTGTTTCCAGAATCAAATTTACGCACTACCGACGACATAAATTTGTTTCTTGAAACACGATTTCCTCGAATCAGCCTGTATATCCTAGAAATTCCAAGCTTCATTGATGCAGAAATGATGTCCTCAAATCTCCCTTTCAAATTTCCAGGTCCCTTATTCTGGTTTTGTGAAGCAGCAAGAGATGCAGCTCTGGACTGCATAAAATTAAATGACATCTGAAGGCCATCACCCAACCGGCTTTCAAAGAATGCAGGATATCTGTAATACGCTTATATTAGCAATGAAAGATATGGATGTCAAATCCTCAGAGTTGCACAATAGGTAAAATCAACTTAAAGAGTACTCATACTTCTCATTCATATTCATTAACAAGCGATGTGCCAACTTTGAATTCACCTCCTGCTGATCTGTTTCCATGGCTATAAGGTAAGGAACACATGTAATAGGATGAACCAAACCCTGACGTAGTACAATCTCCACAATCTGGCAAAGGAGATACAAACATTTAAAGTTTACTTCAATCAGAACAAAGATTAAGAGAAACAATTAGACACAGCACATAAACATAGACATGCATAAACCATCCTGTTTACAAAGGAAACAGAAGACAATTAAACCAATCACATAAAGCGACACAACAGAGAAACCAATCACATAATGAGACACAACTAGAAACAAATATCTTAAAGTACAAGAAGCCAATAATTAGGTCATTCTACCTTAAGAGCAGACTGGCGAACACGATCATTCACATCCAAGCATCTTTCCAAGATACTGTTCCAGTGCAATTGAATTATTCCTCCACAGATGTTACTATCACCTGCACCTGCTGCAACTGGCACTCCATGTGCCTGTACTTCAGGACCATTTTTTCCCATGCTGTCAGAATCATCATTTTCAGTTTGACCTTCAACATCTAGAAGATATTCTGACAGGTTTTGTAATGCCTGCATCTGCTCCATTAAAGGATTCAGTATTAGAGTTACGAAAAAGGTATGTAAAGAGGAAGAAAGTAATTTGTACCTTAATTCGAGTGTCTGAACCAGAAGACAATGTGGCCTCCAATATTTTACTAACATCTCTATCCATCATATATTCGGGCTTTGCAATTAAAATATATCCTAATGCCTGCGTAAATAGGAAATGGTCAGAAGAGTGTAAGCTGCCGATGAAAAGGCCCAAGATGAAGCATACAAGAAGGAGCTCACCTGCAAAGATCGGACCTTAAGGTCAAAATCCTCAGAACAAAGATACCTTTTTAATATTGAGAGGATCGTCACATTGTAAGTGTCAATATTTGATGAAATCAACTTGGCACCATAGCGGAGGAGAACACCAATACAAAAAAGGGAACGCCCTAGTGGCTGCCCAGTATAGACAAATTAAATTGTGTTACGAAGAAAGATAGAAATAAAAATGAAAACAAAAAATAAAGCTCCTTTGCCTAGATTTTCGTAAATTTTCCTAGATACTAATTTCCAAAGCAGAGGTATGCAAAATCACCAACTATTTAACAATATCCATAAAAGCGCAGTGTTGATTATAAGAAAACGTTCAACCAAGTTAAGGATCAACCTCCTTGTTCTCAGGTTTAAGTTCATCCTTGCAAGAGTCCAAATGTTTGAAGAACCTCTGAATAAGGTAATCAATTAACCTTGCACCTTTGCTAGAAACTTTACTCAATGTGCAAAGGCACCTAAGAAAAAAAAGAAACCAAAAAAAGAAAGAATAAGAATAACTTGACAAGAAGAAAGTGGAGGGAAGAGGGACAGGAAAGAAGAAATTACAAAGAGATATATAATTTGCAAATTGCATGCTCCAAAACCACTAATATCCACATTAGGAAATTAATTAAACCCGAAAATATAAGAAAGTTCAGACTAACAGAGTAGCAAGCAAACACAACAGGATAAGCAGAAAAGGAGAATGCTTCAGCATGCGTTCTTGATAACGAGCACAAATAGAACAAGATGCCCACACTGATATAGTTATCAAATGATCAGGTTATTATGACATTTAATGGAGTCATAGTTCATTATTGCAAAATAGTAGAGAGAGAACAACAAGGTCTCACAAATTCCAGGAGCATATATCCTTATGGGTATTCAAGAAACTAAATGAAGGCTAAGCTGCAAGAAAATCAACCGTCAATAGCACTTCATTTAGGTAGTTTATGATCACTTATTTTATTGAATACATGTGTCATCATATCCACAGTATTCGAGATACCTTGTCTGACACACTAACATGTGTTGGACACTGACACTCATACCTGAGTCCATGCAAAGCATTTCCCTCCACCAAAAGAGAGAATTAAAAAAATCTCCTTACCAGTGGTTTACTTTGCACTTGCAGATAAACCGGAATAAGTAGACTGATCCAATTTGGAACTCGGAAGCGAACTAATGGAGAGAATGGAATATGCACAAAAATGCGTAGGTTCTAAAGGTTAGAAATGGCCCATGGTTTTGGTTGTAAATGGAATCAATCCTAGCCCCCCCCCTTTCTCTCTATTGGTCATCCGTAAAGAGAAGACCTCCTGAGGTTGTTTTTTTTTTTCACACAGTTTGGAAGCAGCTACAGTATTAACTAAACCAAGATACCACTGTAGCTGCAGGAAATTACAGGACATCTGCTGTACAATAAATAAAAAATTCAAGCATAATCAACTTGTCCCTTTTACAAGGGAGTCCAGTACATTTTCAAGGACCAAAACTCCTCAAAGAGAGGGAAAGAGAAGGAAGAAGAAAGAGGAGGAGAGAGAGAGAGAGAGAGAGAGAGAGAGAGAGAGAGGAGAGAG
>NW_006497450.1:521310-563964 GCF_000471905.2 Amborella trichopoda
GAGAGAGAGAGAGAGGAGAAGCAGAAAGTAGTGTGTTGGTCTAGAATGACTGGCACACACCTCTTATTTGTATTAATAAAGTGAACTAATTACAATAATGCCCATGCACAATGAAATAGGACATATAAGTCCAAAACAAAAATAAAAGATATGTATACCCATCAAATATAATAAGGGATTGTCTACAAAGAGACCATTTATCTTTTGTACATGGAGGTCACCATCATTCCCACCCATTAGATATCAAATTGGATGGCTTGGGTTGAGTCACGAAGTCAAAGAATTTTTTTTTTAGAACTTTGTGTCTATTCAATGACACTTCCAACTACCCATTTTGATATTTAAAGGACAATAGTGATTGTGACCTCAATGTACGAAAGATAAATGGTCTCTTTGTATACAATCCCATATAACAATACTTAACTATTTCCAACACTATTGACCTCCAAACTATTTCCTAAACTAACGGAAAACCTAAAACACCTTAATTAAGCCTAAAAATAAACGAAAAACAGTCGTAAAGCAGTGGATAATACTATAAGCAAGTTGCTGGTCAGATTTTGAAAACCTAAAATCAGAAAAACTCAATTTCTATACAACTAAATTTATAGACCCATACCAAAACAAAATCCAAAAAATCAGAAAGATCCCGAATTGCGTACATATTAATAGACAACTCTTACATATTAATACTAAATTTTAACACATCCAGATTCTTTCATGGTCGCTTACTGAGGTCACTATGACATCTTTGTGGTGTGTGTCATAAGTGCAGGCATCCAGTTTTCTCCCAGCTACTCTAGTCTAAGTCTTCATCTTCTCTTCTTTGAGCTTTTAAATTCAAATCTACATCATGGATGATCAGTGATCTGGTCACATCTGAGGTGGCACTAGTCCATGCAATTAATAATCACCTCAAATCCAGGCAGGAACCTGCCGAGTACTACCATGCTAACAACATACGCCTGAGGTAAGTATTTCTAATGTTTCTGACCTTTCATGCAAGAAGTAAAACGCCCATGTCATCAACATGCTTATCACCATAATAAGTGAGTATAAGTGGAATTATTATAAATTAATTTTCACTACGTAAAATGGCCCACGTCATCCACAGCAGAAGTGGAGTTATTACAAAACAATTCCATATTTTAGCACACGTTCTCCACATGCATAGCACCATAATGAGTTCATGTCTCCACTTAAACAAGCAAGCTTCAATTTACATATCAATGGCATGAAGGTTACACTGAGAACTTTTGTTCAGAATAGAGAAAGCCATTCATGCATGCAAGGATATTGTAGGTATAGAGTAACAATTTACTTAATGCAAGCGTAGATGACTGTCAGAAAAGACTGCCGACTTATCATGTGTTTCAAGTCTTGTTCAAGTTCTTCAACAAAGTTTTGAGGAGGCTTTCGAACTAAAGGAAGAGCTGTATCAATTATGAAGATTATACTCTGAAGCAATTGAGCTACTGCTTGATTGTTCACCTATTCATGAGGAGCATGTTAGCATCACAGAAATGAGGACCATGAATGTGAAATATTAAAAAACAAATTGTGCAAAAACACTTCTCCAAGCAAATGCCAGTAAAGCATATTGATGCATGAGAACTTGCAACAAATAAAGAGTCATTGTCACATATATAACAGGAAATACATGCTAAAAAAGCGACATAAATGGAACCAAGTTTCCAACATGGGCAGGAGAGAAGAAGAAGCACACCAATTCAAATAGAAGGCAATGACATTAACAACATATCTTTTGATTTTTTGACACACTATTATTTCAAGAGATTTCTAAGGCAACGGAAATCTATTGCATGACACTGACATCAGTAAGCATGCAGAACAACATGACACAAAGTGTAACCAGATTCATCACTAAAAGCATCATATTCAATGGTTTCTCAAAAAATAAACACAATCGAAGTTCCACTACCCTACAATGTCATCTGGCATTTAATGCCCAATTCATCTCATAACTTAACTAGCACTTCGGAAAAAAATGTGGTCAAACTCAATTTAATAATTCCACCACAAATAAACTCTTCCCTTTGTAACAATCAACTTAATACATAGCAGTACAACGACAGTAAATCCACCTGAGATTTTCATCATTAGTACTGGCATACTCAGTACCCAACCCCCACCCCAACCCCAAAACTGTCTCCCAAAAAAACACAAAAAAACAAAAACTCCACTTTTCCCGCACCCTATTTGTTTCCTGAAATAGTGACCGATATGTATCAATAATGTCCTCTATTTACAAAATTACCCACAAGAGACAGGTCTTACATGGCAACCCACAGTCGGGTGCTCTACAAATATGGAAGAAGAAACATAAGAGGAAAAAGGGATGTAATCCTTCCTGGTTCACCTAATCAACTCCTCTTCTACCCCAACTCATTCTATTTCTACCTTTGATGCAGCGCACCTAGAGCAACTTGACGTACCCCTTTATGTTAATAATATGTCCTATTTACTTTGCATAACGACATGACAACTATCACAAATGAGTAGACCTTCTGCAACACATGTTGAATTCATGTTTACTTGAGGTTATCATTCATTGAGATAGTGAACATAGATAAACATCCTAACATAGATAAACATCCTAAGCAGACGAGAAAAATGTATCTGCAAACTACAGATTTGTATCTTGGAGTTGCAAAGAGACGACCACAGGGCTTCTTTTTTATTTTTTAAAATTTTGAGGAAGACTCTAAAGGTTCTTTTTTTAATAACTGTTAACTGTTGTATTGATATGAAGAAAGAGATACAAGATTATACCAGGAGAATCTAAGTGAGACTCCTGGTAAAAAAGATTTGGTCAAAGGACCGTAAACAAAATGGGGTTATAGAATTATCCCCTTACATCGTATATGGCACATGTACAAGAGATATACAAAAGAGAGAGGAAGACAAAGGCAAAATCAGGCTAAGGGGGAAAGCCAGTTGTGGGAGCCGAAGATTAGGAGAACCCAAGCAGCAAGCAACCAAGAAAGAAGGGCGAGGCTAAGCATCTTCATGGGCTGAGGCTCCATCCTTGGCTAGCAGATCGGCAAACCCGTTCGATGCCCTCGAGATATGAGTCCATGATACTGTCATCTCCCTGCATAGGTAGTCAATCTCATAAACAATGAATAAAAGATGCCAGGGTGGGGGCATAGTCCCAAAAGCCCAAGAGATAATGTTTTTTGCATCACCCTCCACCAAGAGGGAACTGCCCCAAAACCGATCGAAACATTGTAGGCCTCTAAGGAGAGCCATAGACACTGCGAACTGGGAGTCTAGCCGACCAAGATATTCAGAGTAGGTGAAGAGAATGTTTTGTTGGTGGTCCCTGAAGACCCCACCAGCCCCAGCATGGCCAGGGTTGCCTAAGGAGCATCCATCAAAACTCAGTTTGATTGAGCCTTGGGGAGGAGGTATCCCAAGGGATTTAACCTTGTTTTTCTTTGGGTTGTGTCTGCGGATGTGCTCCCAGTTGGTGAGGAAAGAGTCTCTGGACATGCCATTGAAAAGGAGGAGTTGGGACGCCCAGAAGGTTACTAAGGAGGTAACCTTGACGAAGAGCACTCTGCCAGGATGGACTGTCCCCCCAAAGATACGGGCATTTCTTTCTTTCCACATCCAAATTGTAGCAGCCACGGTAGCTTTCCAAAGGATCCTGCCAGCCTTGTGCCAGTGATCAACGAAATTTACCGCCAGAAGGTCCTTGACCGTTGAGGGAATCACCCAGTACATCCCAAACAATTGAAGGATGAAACCCCATAATTCGTGTGCCACGTTGCACAACAAAAATAAATGGTTATTTGATTCCTCTTGGGACAAACACATAATGCACCTATTTGGAAGGAAAAAACATTTCCTTTGTAGTTGGTCCACAGTGAGGGCCTTGCTAGAGCCTACTATCCAGTTGAACATTTGCACTTTTGGGGGTACGATTGACCGCATACCTAAGAAAGAATCGAGGTGGGATTGAGAGGAAATGTAGGACGTTGGGTGATAATTTTGTAAAAAGATACCACAGAGAAGTCCCTAGAAGGAGTCGGGGACCACACAAACTTGTCCCTTCCTTGAGGAGGGATAAAGGTCTTAAAGAGTAAGGATGAGAGAGAGGAAATGAGAGGTTTCGAGCTCAGACAGGCCCCTTTTAAAGTAGGGGCTCCAACGCCGTGTACCTCTTTCCATCAAGAACTCGTCCTCTACAGAAGCCTCTCTATTCCTTGCCAGGAGGAACAATTCTGGATAGCAATCTTTTAGCAGGGCCTCGCCTATCCAAAGATCAGTCCAGAAGTGTAATCTATTGCCTACTCTTGGGTGAAGTCTGACACAGTGTTTTAAAATGCGGCCGCATCATGCTGGATGCGCTCGCATCCGCATCAGAAACAAGCGCATATGCGCTTTTGACAGATGCAGCCGCATATGAACCTCATCAGGCCACATCGTAGCCGCATCCCACATAGGCCGCATCGCACTGCATCCCACTGCTACAGGAATTTTTTTTTTGTTTTGCCCCTCGGGGATGGTCAAAATGGTCTTTTTGACCATCCAAATATTATGGAAACTGTTTGGGGGGTACTAGGGGCCCTAAACGAAGATTTTCAGCCACTTTTGTGGCTTTTTTGGCATCAAATTGAGGTAAAAAAAAATTTAGGTGGAATTTTGTTTTTCATCGAAATCTTTGATTTGGCGGTTGTTTGATACTTGGATGTTCATTGGATGCCTTTGATTGTTGATTTGGAGATGTTAGGGTGAATTTGTGATAAAAAATCGGGGGTTGAGGTCGTAAAGAAATCGAGCAGTACTTCACAGAGTCGGAAAATTTTTTTTCCTTCTTGTACAATAATACAATATTACTATTATACATATTTTTGGGGCAATGTCTTCGTTCCAATCTTCTAGTAATAAGGACTCGGCTTGGAAATATGCTAAACTAAAAAATCCCAAAGATAGAGATTGTGTGATATGCTTGCTCTGTGGAAATACTTATATGAGTGGATAACTGGATACAGAATCTCCGATAGCTAATAGTTTTGAAGTTAATCATTAAACTAAATAACCTACTATCACATATATCACCTTCATATTTTTTCTATGCATTAACTTATTTTTAAAAAAAATTTAGAATTTTTTTACATTTATTGACCGCATCATCGTGATGCATCCGCATCCGGGCCGCATCGAGCCGCATCGGCCCCCCACCGCATCAGGGCCGCATCCCGCATTTTAAAAAACTAAACTGGACCCTGACATGTTTCCTGAATAACTCAAGTGAGGTGGACAGGGATCTCCGGACCCCTGAAGCATTAGACTAAGCTTTGGTAGCAGGTATCAATATCATGAGCAGGGACGTTATATTTATGGCGAAGGACCTGCGCCCATAGAGATTCCGGCTGTATAGCGAAGTGCCACCACCATTTCCCTAAAAACGCGAGGTTGTCTCCTAAGGTTCCTAATACCCAAGCCCCCCTGTTTCTTGGGTAAGAGAACGGTATTCTAGGAGATGAGATGAAACTTGGTTTTCTCTGCTTGGCTAGACTAGAGAAAGTTTCGCATAAGTTGTTCCACTCTACTTGCCACCGAAGCCGGTACTTGGAATAGCGACATCATGTAAACTGGGGCATTTGATAAGGTGGTCTTACTTGCTTGGGATAGATATCTACCCTTCCAACCAGCTAGCCTTCTATCCACCTCGTCAACAACGTGGGACCAGTGACACTTCTTTAGTTTACCAAGACCAAGGGGGAGACCTAAGTAAGAGGTAGGGAGATCCTCCACTTTACAATCCAATCGAGGGATGATGTCTCTGATGTTTCGGTGGAGATGGCAACTCCCATCATTTTTTATTTCTCCATGTGCACCTTAAAGCCAGTGGCCAACTGGAAGCATTTGAGGAATATTCTGAGGTTATCCACCTCAGAGGGTGCAGCATCGAGAAACACTAAAGTGTCATCTGCATATTGCAGGTGTGACTAGTAGGCCCCCTCCTAGATGGCTGGAAACCTGTGTGACTCTAAATGTTAAAATAACAGGACAAAAGAAAGAAGAGTTACAAGAAATTAAGTATTAATTAAGCAACATAATTACTACCGTTGGAGATACAACAAACCCACCTCAAGCTAGAGGTTGACAACAAAAGAAGGTAAGTGAACATTATTACTACTCATACGCAAGTGAGGTATCAGAGATGCTAACAGTTTCTTTCTCCTTTACCATAATAATGTGCAGATGCATCTAATAGTGTGTTATTTTAAAGTTCATTGTCCATGCTTTGGAGACCTTATGAAAGCCCGCATTTAAGTATTTACAAATTTGAAGGTTAATGGAACCAGTTACAACATTGGCGGCATTATTTTTCTTTGTAAGACTACCAGGCTCAAAAATCAACACTAAATAATGATGAGCACCTGCAAAACAAAATTTCATCAGCATAATACGCAATCTGGAGAGTTTGTATAATAACATCAAATGTTGAAAGACAGCATTGGCACAAACCTGGCTTTTAAGGTATGGATGGAGGGTTACAACAAATTTTGATGGATCCGAGGGTGGTACACAGAGTGTTGGATCCACAACACAAAACGCATGCAAGGCCAGAACATAAGGGAGTGCACGAACCTCCAAATCCTCACTATCTGTTTCTTCTGCCTGAGAAAAACAAGATAAACAGCTTAGAAAGTTACACAAAAAAACAAATTGATAGTTTTGAATGCCACACCTGCAAGATCCTTTCAAGTAAGCACTTGCACATCAGTTCGCAGCGTTTTCGTACAGTCGCCAAAGCCACTGCATTGATTCCAGTAGCTTTAGCCGATTGAGGAAGGAAGTCAAGTGCCAAGTTCCTCTTTATTACAGTAACAAGTGGTTGATGATTTGGCATTTTACTCATCATCCCAACTATTTGTTCTGTTTTCTTGGCAATTTCCAACGGTACAGAACTACCATCTGCTACAAATTGAGTCTGGACACCAGAAGGCTCTTCAAACCATAATTCATAGAATGTTCTGGAAACAAGGTCCTGGCAAGTGCAAATGGAAAATCTCTAAAGAGAACTGAAGCTTAATATTCCAATATGACCAAGAGCATTTCTTGACTAAGAAATCCTTTATGCGAATTTCAGGTACGAAAGGAAATCAAGATAATATATTTCAGAACTGCCTTACCACAGTAATGCAACATTCTAGTGTACAAATAAAAAGTACCATAATTGAAAGTCCACATATCTAGAAATTTCATAGTTGACAAACTTTAGGGAAAAAACACTAAGCTCAAGGGCCATGAAATCAACTTTACAGATCAAAATGATATATAGGAGAGCAGTATTATCTGATGAATTATACCTTCCCAACAACATTCAAATATTACTTTATGTTCAGATAGCCTAAACCAGAAACACAGACACCAGTAGTGACAGTATATAATTATATGAACAGCATAACCCAAGCATTCTCCAAATTCTAGAATAAATAGAACAGCATAACCCAAGTATTCTCTAAATTCTAGAATATATTAAAACTTCAGGTGAATAAACACAACATAAAGAAAAAAGAGCTCTTATACAAGGAAACTAATGTAGAAACCAAAATGGACCCCAATAATGAGAGGCCCAAGAACAGTAGCAACACCTTTTGTATGCCTCCAAAAAATTAAAATGAAGTTTGCTTTTAAAGATATCATTCCATGAAAGAGTGAGCAAGCCATAAAATACATTCCTTCTGGCCAAGCTCATGATAAGTCTTTGACATATCCAACATAAAAGAAAGAAATTATATGATATATATAACACATTTTATGAAATCAATCATATATTTCTCATTTTTCCTGCATCACAGAATTTTGTATTGTTTTTTCCTTTTTGGATCTAAATCTTATTTAGCTTTTACATACTTTTTTCGAAAAGGTTAACGGTTCTATTCTATTAAGAGAGAAGTACAATCGATAAAAAATGACACTTCCCACAAGCCGGGAGCTCTATACAAAAAATAAGCATCCCCAAGGAGTCTGTACAAAAGTATAAAGTCCACCCCTAAAGGGGAGCCCTGCACAAAAATCACCAGTTAGGTGAGGGGAGGCAAAATTGGTAAAAAAAAAGGGTCCCATAGTAAGGGCTACAATAGAAGGGAAGGGTTAGTTTGTGCCATAGACACAGCTTCCTCAGTGGGCTTCCTTATTTACTTTGCACCAAATATGCCTCCAACAAACGTCCATACCACTGCAAATGTGCCCAATTTCATCAAAGATGTAAGCAATGGCCAAGGCCCAAAGGCCCAACGTATAATTCTAGGAGTCCCCCTCTACACTAACGAAGATCTCCACATGGGATTAAACTGTCTAATGCCCTCAAGGAGAGGAAGGGCCTCTGCCGTATTGGAATCCGCATGCCTAATGTTCTTGGAAAAGGAGGCAAGAATATGGCCCCCATGGTCCTTGACTAGTCCACCTATTCATGAGGGGACAGGATTGCCCAAGGAGCAACCATCAAAGTTCAGTTTAGTTTGCCTAGGAGTAGGTGGTCTCCAATGGGAGGCATGGGGGATGCTGGCTTGTCTTGAAAAGAGTATGGCTTCCCAATCTTAAAAGAAAACCAAGAGGGGGAGTCCTTTGAACAATTTGTAATTGGTTGCCCAGAAGATAACCAGGGACCTAATCTTGTCAATCAATAATGCCAGCGATGACCTTTCTCCGTGGAAAATCCTGTTGTTTTGATCATTCCATAAGATCCAGCGAGCAGCCGCCACCGATGTCTTCCATAAGAGAATGCCAGCTTTGGGCTGGAGGAATGGGTGGAGAGAGCTAAAGACGAGTGGGATGGACTTCAGTGTGACCCATTGCCACTTGAAGAGCTAGAGGAGGGCTCCCCAAATCTCATGGGAAAGGGGGCAAAGAAGAAAGAGGTAGGTGTTGCTTTCTTCATCACCATAGCACATCACACACCTATTGGGAATGGGCAGT
Organism: Amborella trichopoda; assembly: GCF_000471905.2. The sequence continues at coordinate 530,272 of NW_006497450.1, forward strand.
CTCCTCTTTGGACAGGGCCAACCAATTAAAAACTTGAATTTTTGGTGGGGCAGATGCTTGGCTACAATGGATGGGAGGATAGGGGAAAGATTGGCGGTTGTAGGAGTTTATTGTAAAAGGAAGAGACCGGAAAAACCTTTTAGGGGCCTGAGATTCAGATGATAAGGCCACTACCCTGAAGGGCGAGGAAAGTAGTACGAAGGGTAGCCGCAATGTAAAGGAAGGTATCTGTCTCAGAATCATTAAGCAGTCTCCTAGAGGTTGGGTTCCAACTTCTTGAGGAGCCTGAGATGGTCTTTTCGTCGGCCACAGACGCCGATTGGTCCCAGGCCAGGCTATGGAGGGACGGGTAAAGGTCTTTGAGGGGGGAATGGCCAATCCATAGGTCGGACCAAACGCTAATTTGACAACCATCCCTATGGTGGAAACGGATGAGGTTTTTGAATAAGTTAAAGGAAGAAAGAATAGATTCCCAGGCTCTCTAAGATCTGTTGTTGGCCCTGCAATCTGGTACCTACGAGGAAGGATCGAGGTGATATTTTTGTTGGAGGACCTGCGTCCATTGTTGGTCTCCTTGGGTAGCAAGACACTAGATGCCACCACCATTTTCTAAGTAGGCTTGTAGTATGCTTCCTTAGATTCTAGGCGCCAAGACCATCGAGATGCTTTGGCTGACACACGTTATCCTACAAGACAAGATGGAACTTGTGTGCAATAGCCTCACCAGACCAAAAAATCTTTGCATAAGCTGGTCAAGGCGATTGTTCATTGCTGTGGGCATATGAAAGACCAACATTTGGTATACATGGATATTGGCAAGGGTGGCCTCAATGAGAGTGAGCCTTCCAGCCAAAGAAGGAAACACCCCTTCCAACCAGCTAGTATGCGGTCTACCTTGTCAATAATGTGGGACCACAATCTCCTCTTGGATTTGCCAATGCAAAGGGGCAAGCCCAAGTAGTTTGACAACAAAGATTCTGCCTGGCAGACCCAGCTATCTGCAAAGACCGGAGTGGCTTGGAGGTCCAAAGCTACGCTGATCATTTTTTATTTGGTTGGGGGGACCCTGAATACCGGGGAAAATTCAAAATATTTGAGAAAGAGGAGGTTGTCTAGTTCCTATTGGGAAGCTCCACAAAAGACAAGTGTGCCGTTGGCATATTGAAGGTGGGTGATGACTGGGCCCCGAGGCCCACTCTTGAAGCCGTGCAGACGCCTTGAAAGGAACATGCAAAAAATGAATTAGCTGAATACCTCGGCAATAATAGCAAATAGGAAGGGGGAGAGGGGCTCTCCCTGTCTAAGGAACCTAGAAGAGGCGAAGAAACCTTTTGGGGATCCATTCATAAGAACGTAAAAAAGGGGGCAAGAATAGCATCCTTTCATCCAGGCCCTCTAATGATCCCCGACATAGTTGCTGGGAACGGGAACATGAGGAGTTCCATGACCGAGAATGGAAGCGCGAAGTGAATCTATCTCGAAGTACCCTAGATGGCGGAGCGAGCTCCGTAAATGATCCGGGGACGGGAACGAGTTCCATGACTTCTAGGGAGCGCAATTTTATATGGACGGGAGTGGGTTCCCTACCATAGGAGATCGTGTTGTACTGTTCTTAGGATTGGGGTTTCCGTAGTTCGCTATTTCAAGTATATTGCAAACTGGGAGCGAGTTCCATTTTTTGGTATGTTAATAATGGACTCTTGGGTAGATAGAGAGGGTGGGCAAGAGAGCGAGGTGAATGGATAGAGGGGGTGGGCAAGAGAGCGAGGTGAATGCATAGAGGAGTGAAGTACTATGGGTTATGCATCTTTTCTACCAAGCTTGTGCTCTAATCAACCCTAGTGCCCAAGAATGTGATCTCAAACATGAAGATGAAGCTATGGTTGCATTTTTTTTTCTTTTTCCCTTCCTTCGCCTATAGGATTAAAGTGCTTAACTTTAGAAGATTGACAAGAAAAGTCATTGAGTCTTTAAGATGGTGTGATTTCTTAGTGTTCGGGGCTGCAGGTCCTTTAACATTATTTGGATTCATTTTCTTTACACACAAACAATATAAATGCCACGACCAATGGCCATCCACCCACTGTCACCCTTTCATATCTCACTCGAGCTGATAAACGTCCACATAACGATGGTACACAGACACAACATGATCGGTACAGTATTACAATACAATCAATTATACTTTACAATGTGCAACCCATTCCGACTATACTCGGACACTTGTACATGTTATTACCTTATTTTGTTAGTAATGCACAATTAACCGATTGTGCAACACATCAACAGATTGTGTAACACGTCCTTTTTACTATAATGAAGTGTATTGATCGTGTCCTCACTTCACAATAAAATTGCAATAGGGCTAACTTTTGAACCTCCTTCCAATCTTGTCCCTACTATAGTTGCCTTAATTAAAATTGGACACAAATGTCACTACAAAATGCGTGTGTCGTACAAAATTTGAGGAAAACTGAATATTATACACAAATAAAATAAAATTTATAGATGCATCTCACTCCTATGTATATGATAATCGGTTCTTGGAATGATGGAATTGTGGTTCCGAATAATATTGGGGCCATGATCTTGGGCATGGGGATTTGGATCCCGCTGGCTAGGGACCTCGTTCCCAAATAATAGGAATCGAGTTCCCATAACTCCGGATACAAAATTCCGCGGCGGAAGCAGACCCCTACATGGGCGCTTCCGGTAACTATGATCCCTGAACCCCATCCTTGAGAGGGTCTCATCTAGAATAACCCAATCAACGTGGTCGTAGGCTATCTCCCAATCTAGTTTGATGACCAAGTCGGGTATCTTCATGAGATGCCTAGAGTGGATGTATTCGTGAGCCACTAGCATGCCGTCGAGTATTAGTGGTCTTTAACAAAAGCTCCTTGGGATGGGGAGATTAGTGGAGGTATTCATGAGTCATTGGCACGCCGTCGAGTATTAGTGGTCTTTAACAAAAGCTCCTTGGGATCTTGGGCATGGGGATCCAGATCCCGCTGGCGAGGGACCTCGTTCCCATGGCTGGAAGCAGACCCCTATGTGGGAGCTCCCGGTAACTATGATCCCCAAACCTCATCCTTGAGAAAGTCCCATCTAGGAAAACCCAGTTGACGTCGTCGTAGGCTTTCTCCCAATCTAGTTTGATGACCAAGTCAGGTGTCTTCATGAGATTCCTATAGTGGCTCCATTCGTGAGCCACTAGCATGCCGTCGAGTATTAGTGGTCTTTAACAAAAGCTCCTTGAAGTGGAGAGATTACCTGGGGGAGGACCTCCCTAAGACAGGTGGCTAGAACTTTGGATATAATTATGAAAGTTGAATTGATGAGGCTGGTGGGGCAGAAGTCCTTCAGTTCATCTGCTCCTCCTACTTTGAGTACCAAAGTAATGAAGGTGGCATTCATTGCTTTGTGAATGATGTCTCTGGTGTGGAAATCCTCAAAAAAGGAGAGGAAGTCATTGCGGGAGGATTCCCAGAAAGATTTAAAAGGAGCGATGAGGAAGCCGTTAGGGCCAGTGGTTCGATCTGAGACAAGGTTGTTGATGGCTGAAAAGAATTTCCTCTTTAGAGAAGCCTCTCCAACCAAGAGGCCAGGTCATGGGAGAGCGTGAGAAAGGAGATGTCTTCCATCCTAGGTCTGGGGCCAGAGGGAGCAAATAAAAGCTGTTTAAAATAGGTGATGATGGCGTCCTCAACCTCAGCTGGTTGGTTGAGAACCCGGTTACCAACTTTGAAATGGGTAATGGTATTGTCCATGGGCTTACAATTTGCTATTTTGTGAAAAAAAGATGTGTTGAGATCCCCAAAGTGAAGCCACTTCACCCTAGGCCTTTGGAACAAAAAAATTACTTCTTTTTTGAGTAAAAGTTGGTAATCAAGCTTAAGTTGAGACCTTTGTTGTTGCTTAGAAGAGGAAAGAGGCCTTGTTTCTTTAGTGAGGTCGAGGCTCTAAATAGACTAGAGTATCAATGCTTTTTGCGTTTGGAAGGATCAAGGAAGGTGACGGCCCCACTCCTTAGGGGATAGCTTGAGTAACTGGAGTTTATGCTGCAACCTGAAACCGGCCCTTCCTACAACCAATGGGGAGAGGGAGTTCCACAGAAGGGGATGAGGGAGTTGCGGTGAAGTTCTTCTAACCAAGACAGTTCAACCCAAAAGAGTTTTGGTCCCCTGGAAGCCGGTTTGGTAATTGGTATCTAAGATGATAAGGCAACGGTCAGAGGCGGGTTTTAGTAAGGAACAAGCATTGGATCCAGGAAAACAAAAATCCCAATCGAGATTAAATAGAAAATGATCAAGTTTAGAAAGGGAGGGGGTGGAGGAATGATTCGACCAAGTAAACTGGGCTCCTTGGAGTGGGATGTCCATAAGGTCATTTTAGAGATACAATTGGAAAAATCAAGCAAGCCTTGAGAAATACAAGAGTTGGAATTTCGCTCAAAAAGACTAGGGGGTGACATTGAAATCGCCACCCAAAACACCAAGCGTGGTGCGGGAGAGAAGCGACGAGGTCTAGTTCATCCCAGAGTTGGTGTCTAATAGATTCAGAGTTGGGGCCGTAAATCACCATGAACTTCCATTGGAGCCCATAGGGAATTCTCGAGAGCATCATAATTATCGAGAAGGTGGCAATATGGGCGGAGCTAAGGACGTGGACAATAGGGTCCCAAACCACCCATATGCCGCACGACACCTCAATCGTAGGCAGCGCTTCCCATTAGCACGTTTGCAGCCCCAAACTTGTCTAATGAGTTGGAGAGGCAGAGAAGTGAGCTTGGTTTTAGTTAAAGCTAGAATGGCAAGACGAGGCTTGAGGTAGAGGTCCTAAACAACGTTTCGTTTGTTGGGGTGCCCCAACCTCTCACATTCCAAGAGAGGATGATCATGATGAGGGTCTGAGATGGGAGACACTCTTGTGGGAGAGTCTACATAGAAAGCCGTTGACTGAGACTGAGGCGGTTGTGGACTAGTTCGGGAGATAAAAGGGGGGCCGACCGATCGTAGTTGATACCAAAAGCTAGGTTAGAAGCTTCTCTCTTTCCTTTGCCGCTTACCCTAAGTCTAGATGGGGCGTCGACCTTGTAAAATGCGTGAAATAGTCCTTCAAGGCCGTCGTAGTGGAAATCCATAACCTTGAGCACCTCACGGATGTTGCCCTAGGCCACGTCCATGTTGTTGACAAAAGAAGAAGCCGCCAAAGTGGGGATGAGGGGGGAAGAGGAGCTGGAGGAAGAAGAGACCCCAGCAAGAGTTTCTGACGTGTGCTCCCCAGTTGTAGGGATAGGGGAGGGAACTGCAAAAGATGGGGGGGATAGGCCGAGTAGAAGAGGATGGAATAAACAGTTGAGGAGGGGGGGGGGGAGGGGTGGAAGGGTGCAGGGAGAGCCACTCGGATTAGAGGTTTTAAGGAGACGGGGGATAGCAGCACAAAGAGAGAGAGAGAGAGAGAGGAGGGAGGGGGGGGGGGTGTGTAGAGGCGGGGTCACGAGGGAGGAGAAGGTAAGGGAGAGGAGGCGGCTTGGGGAGGGGGGTACCATTGAGGAAGGCGAGTGGGGGAGGGGGGTTACCATTGAGGAAGCGGGTGGGGGAGGGGGATTCAGGATAGGGGTGAGTCCATGGGGAGGGAAGAAGCCCAGGGGGAATGGACTAGAAGGGTAACCAAAATAAGGGGGAGAGGATAAACGAGTTGGAAAGGTTAGGATAAAACTAGAGAATAGGGGGGAACGGAGAGGAGGGAGAAGAGTGGGGGCTAGAAACCCAAAATTCTCGACTTGCAAAGTAGGTGGTAAAGCTAGTAGAGGGGGTTGCTGGTTGGAGAAGGCGTCGAAGCGGTCCATCGACGTAGGAGTCACAGAAGAGAGGGGGGGAGGGGGGGAGAGGAGGGAGTCTTCAGCGAACAACGAGCCAGGGCTGAAGAGGGGTCTTCAGGGGAAGAAGCAGAGTCTTCTGGAGGAGAAGAGGGGCGCTGTGTGGAGAGATACCCATTGACTGACGAAGGGAGAGGGTCTGGCAAAGAAAGGTCAACAAGAGGAGGAGAATCCAGGAGGCGGCTAGTTGATTCAAAGGTAGGGATGGGATGGGGGGAGAGGAGCCGAGTCGAATGGGGGACGAGATGGCGTAGAGGAGAGCAGGGGGAGGGCTGGAGAAAGAGGGGAGAGGGGCAGGCAAGAGGGAGAAAGGGAAAGAAAGTCGGTGATGAGGGGGACTGAAGAGGTGCCAACAAAGGCAGCGGGAAGATCTTGAGGAGGACAGAGAGGGGGAAAGGTGGGAGCTGATGGAGGCCGCAATTCGAGTACAGTAACCCCAGGCTGGTCGATCATGAGAAAAGACATGGATACAGCAGGGGGGTGACGTGTAAAGGAAGAGAAGATTCAGTGGACACGTGGCAAGGGGAAAGGAGAAGATTTACGTGGGAGGGAGAGGGAAGGGAGTAGAGAGACAATCACTACAGATTATGTTTACGAGTCAAGTTATTTGATAAACCAAGTGACCTACTCTAGTCATATGTTAAAGGAATCATGTACTGGGCCCTGTCAGCAAACTATGACAAGAACCCCAAGAATCCCAGTTCCACCCAAAGCTTCCTACCCTGGTCCCACCTCTTTCTTGAGAAACAAAAGAGATAAGGTACACCCCAGATCACACCCTCACAAATGGAAAAAAAAGTCCGTAATCATACAGATTTCAAAAGCATCGAATGGACATCAAGAATCAGCATCACTTGTGTTTCTCAAAATTCAAGATAAAAGTTTACAATAGGGCCTACAGTAAACTACACAACTTCAAAACCAGTTCGTGTGGTATACCAATATTTGATGGCCATAGAGCAAACCTGTATGCTAGACTCGTCATCATTGACGCGAGCAATTATCTGAAGGCAAGCATTCGTGGTTTCTGAAAAACTTCCATTAGAAATGCACATGTCTCGGATAATCTTGATAGCACGTTTACGAACACTAACACCAGTATCCATTATTCTCTCAGCAACCTTTACAAAATACTGCAAGTGACAATAACCAAGATTACATTTGATGTCCAGAATCAACTGCATTTTGACAGTAACCAAAGAGAAGTAAAAGCGATATTCAGATACCTTCGCAGCAACATCAGGATGTGATGCGATATGCCTACCAACAAGCTCCATTGCAGCTTCTCTTACAGAGATAGCAGAATCAAGGAACCTTCCTTCAACAGCATTTTGGACATGCTTTTCACCCAAAACCTCTGGATCTGTTTCCACTATTACACTAACCTGCAAGGCCCAAAAATGCCAATCAATCAAAAAGTGAGACTCGCCTATCTTATGGTTTGAAAGTCAAAGCTAAGAAGTAAATGATAGTCTGCTCACCGCGCGTAATGCCTTGGCCCGAATAATTGGAGACTTCTCCCTTAAACTGGCCTAATATCCAATATATAATACATTAATATAAGACCATTTCGAAAATATGACGAAGAAAAGGCTAAGATTTCTAAGAAAGAGTACCAGAAGCAGATCCAAAATTTTATCAAAGCCACGAGCAAAAGAACTATTCCTCCCCAGTGCAAGAGATATCCTTTTAATCGAATCCCTTGGTAGTGATGAAGAAGTGAAACCAAAACCATGCACTGGTCCTTTTGATTTCATTCTTGCAACGTGGTAAACAAATTTCTTCTGGGATCTGGGATCATCTTTGAACCAAAGGCATAGAGAAAACCTGTACATGGCACTAAACAATCAAGCACGTGCAGAATTACATTTGATTATCATAACAATTATTTTTTCCATTTTTTTTTGAAAGGTATAACAAAACATATTTACAAACCATCGGGCAAATAGGTGCATGTCATCGGCAGAACCAGCTTCCGGAAGGTAGTTAAGAAGTATCTGTTGAAGGATATCCACGCCCACAATAGCAGGTAAAGAGTCAGCTGTAGTCCCTGTCCCTCTACTCTTGCTACCATCAATTTCACTTTGTGACTTGCAATATGACTGAAGAAAGACAAGTTGCCTTCTACAGAGGCATAGCTGACACAACCAGGCTCGAGTCGGGGTATCGGCTCCTGTTATTCCAAGGCAATCTCCATGGAAGCATCGATTGCATCCCTGACAAACAATCAAGGAGCTTCCACCTTTCCCATCCAAGCATACAGAACATACATCATTTGGGATATTGGGAACTTCACTTTGTCCATCTACCAACTCCTGTAAAATCCAAAACTTATCTTGCCTACAAAGAACAGCATCTCGTTTCAGTCTTGCAGCGACCATTCCAAGAAGGTCTATAGCCATAGAGCGCGCAGAGACGTCTTTGGATTTTAGGCCAGCATTCTGGAGTAGTAGGACACACAGAACCTGAAAAAACTTAAATTTAAGAAACAAATTGGAATCTGCGCAAGGTCAATCAAATAGTGCAGAATACCATGTACTACCTCGAGTATAAGACCTGAAGCAGGATATTCAGGTAAATTCAATGTTGTTAGTAGGTCTACAACAAGGTTCTCCATAACAATTTTAGCATCAGCTCCTTCTTGACTTTTTACAGCTGTCCAACGCTGAAGAACCTTGCTCCAGAATTGGCAGCATGTCTGAGTCGCAGCTTCATGACATTTTGTAGGGTTGATGGTATCAGAGACATCTGCGATTGCATCACTCGCTAATATTTGGCTGAACGTTTCAGGACGACTGGCACTACGCTGAACCAACTGAATTAACAATGCCGTTACCATTTGAATCTGTTTTTGCTCAACATCAGGTAAATGATAAGCCCTCAGATTGCGCTTCGAGGAGGGTAACTTCCATAGCAGGTGAAATACTTCATCCATTAAAAAAGTCCTATGCTGACTGTATGAAGTAAAAACCTGTATTCAAGTACAATCTATCAACGCAGTTGCTCATGAAATCGCTTAGCTGGGCATCTGAAATAAATTTCTTTATCTAAAACATTACAATAGTATGTCAAATTGCTCAGCACAAGCAGTTATAGAAATACAATTAGATTACAAGATTAGGTGTAGCAGTACCTCACAAATAACACTAATGCACTTTAGTTGCAAGAGCTGAACATTATCTACCAAGAAAGTTGTGAAGCTTGTCTTCACCAGTTGGAGAATGCAGCTATCAGCTAAACGTTCTATCGATAAAAGATGCTTCAAACAACCAAGAATACTACAAAGCTTCTGGAGAACGGCATACACAGCACCAGAGATCCTAAATTAATAGAACAAGTTAGAACTACAATATTTTATTTCCAAAATACCTACAATAATAGAGTAACTTGAGGGTGACAAACTGACTTATTCATTATAGATTTCTTCAGTTTGAAACTTCTATTTCTAGGACGGCTTTTCCTTCCCATTGAAACACCATCCTCCCCTTCATCATCTTCGTTTTCATCTCCTAATCAAGGCGACATGCAGTAATTAGCTACCTCTATTGCACATCCCTGAGAAAAATCCAACTGAATGCGCACAACTAAATGCTCATATTTTTTAAGTTTTAAAATAAACAAACACTCAGTTTATGGGAATGTGACATCACAGAGAAATAAAATCCAATAGCTTCTTATGAGACAAAAACACAATAGGTGACAGTTGGAAATTCGTACAAAAACTGTAAAAGAAAGAAAAACTACAACAGAGTTCCCAACAGAAAACAAGACTCCTTACAAAATCAAGCAAGGATTCCAACAACCACCCTCTGGTCCATGAAGGGCTTTTTAAGTAAACGCACGCGGTGTTAAATTCATGGGACTTAGGAGAAGCACAAAGCATACATGGGACAAGTATGCACTGCAGGGAAATCAGGGGTAGAGACACATGAGATTTGTTTTGCTGCATTGCTCTTTTGATCCTTCTATCTTGTTTGACTATTTGAAAGTGACACTTAGTAACCAATGAAAAGACAATATTTAGTTACTAACAGTCTAATATAACTATAGAAGGACAGGAATGACATTTCTTTTAATTATTTATTACTTGTCCTTTTTGCCAATGCATTTTTGGTACATGAACACGTAAGCTAGAACTAAGATGAGAAATGTACCATTGGCAACATCATCCTCCCTCGGCCTATGCAAAGCACGATAAGATGGATCACAGACATACATGGTCTCCATGATCTGATTCCTTAAGAAGTCTATGATTCTTTCAATAATCTGTAAAGACATCCAGTATGTGTTAGCCAATTCTAAACTCAATTTAAAAACATGAAAGTTCAGACAGAGAAATCAGGGAAAGAAAAAATAATATTCTTATACTAGAACCAAAAATACAACTAAGGGAAAGATAAATAAAATCAACTCAGTGGCATGAGACATGAGATACTTCATACTTCTTCTTTATATAGTTGCTTTGGCATATCTTGGTGAGTCAATATAGCTAGCACGGCATGAGTAGAATCCAAAGCAGAAAGAATGGGTGATATCGTATCAGAATCCTGCAAATATGACAACAAAAAGCTGTATTTCAAACCTAAATGGTAAACATAAGCTTGGGTTTTCAATTCCAGCAGCCACATATGAAACCACAAAGGCAAAAACAGTAGTCAGCTGTAAAGAAATCAAATCGAAAGCAATCAACATATAAGCCTGGAATGGCAAAATATGATCCATTGCTAACAACTGAGAACTAACAATACTTGCATTGCATAACTTTGTGCCCAGTTAGTAAGCCCAAAAGAAACATATAGACAACAACAATAATATTCACGTTTTACAAAAAAAATAATCATACAAGTAATAGCAATGATGATCATCAAAAGAAGTTGATAAGGGAAAATTATCACACATTGCGCAAGAGATGAAATACATAACATCTCACGCATTTTTCTTGGTTTGATTTCAGAGAGTCCAAAGGAACCTCATCATGGGTTATAAATTCTAGGAGGGGAACTTTCCAATGTCGCCCCTCCATAGGGCCAAAGTAGGTTTTAAGAAAACCATTCAGTTGTAGAGAAATATGGCTTTGACATTGGTTGCGAGTACTCTCCTCAAATTGTTGGCAAAAGTGTTCCTGAAAAAAGGATTGGTGTGGCAGATCGCTCATCCACCACGCCAATCAAGATCAACTGGATTGGAGATCCAGCAAAATAAAAAAAGGACACGGTTTCTATGAGTCCATGTAGAAATGAGTCACCTCTTAAAAATGAAAGGTGGACCATGTGACCGGGCAAGTGAATACTATTTAAAATTTTTCTACTCTTTTATATATATTGCTACCCAGATCACTTACAAGTGTTCAAAATACAATTTTTAACTCAATGAAAGAGCCAAGACCTCTCACTTGGATGCCATTAAAAGAAAATTACATTCATCATATAGAACTGAAAATTACAAAAAAGAAGAAAGAGAAACAACAGAAACACGAAATATGAAATATTGCGCACCTTGCCTCAGGTTACCCCCAAAGACTTCGTACACCCCAAAACGGGTCTTCTCCACCGATGGCGCACGTGATCTTGGTTCAAGAACACACCTCACAATTAGGGAAGCTTAGGCAAAAACCCTTAGAGAGAATCACATCGGATTTCCTTGACCAAGGCTCAACACATGAGCATGAGGCGAGGACCTAAGGATAGGGCTTGTGTGGCTTGGGCGTGCCACCACTTAGGGTTAACTCTTTCCTAAACCCTAATTTCGATGAGAGAAGAGAGAGAAGGCTTGAGTGGGGTGTGCCTGCTTTGGTTGCTTTTAGAGAGAGAGAGATACACAGATGATAAAATAGAACCCCCATAGCTAGTATTTATAGACAAAAAACTAGGGATTCTAGGGTTAGGATATTGCTATCATCATGAAGTTTAATCTTAACTTTTGACCTTGGAGACCCATGGGACAAAGAGATCTCAACCATTCATTCCTTAAATCAGCCATTATGATTAAAGGAATGATGTAGAACCTTATCCCTCAGTTTCCATGACTCCATTCCCATCAAATATTTTGTGTAGAGAAAGTATTTAATTCATATTATTTAATATCTTATCCTTTCCTATCTTGGTTCAATTCAATCTCTACACCTTAAGTTTCCAAAAACTTTAAATCATCAGATGCCTTAGAAGGCACATAACAAAATAAGGAAAGTTGTATGGGGTGGGGCGCATCATCCATGTGGTGTCCATGTGGACCCCAAGCCCAACACATTGGTGGGCCCATTGAACCCCATTGAGCCCCCAATATGCTAATATAAATTTTTAGATATTAAAGTTTTTTTGCAACCTCCAAATATTTTATTTTTCTCTTTGATTAAAATAAAACCAGAAAATTGATTTTTCCTTATATAAAAATCATTTTTCAATAAATAAAATACCTAGAGAAGTCTAAAAATTCATTTTAATTACCTATATAATAATTAAAACTTATTTAAACATATTAAAAAGATTTGATGGTAATTGAATCTATAGAGTTAGGATTACGACAAATATATTGAGGACTCTATCCTCTCTAGAGACCGCATCTCACTGCACCTTCTCAAACTGATCCCATGACCCACAATCTATCGTAGGGGTTTATGATTGGACCATCAAAGTCAGCCAATAAGTGGAGAAGACACGATCCTAGACCATGGATTACAAGTTCCTCCTTGAGGACAAGTCCAGGGCTCATTTTAACAGTATGCTCCATGAGTCCTTCCAACACAATCCAATGTTGCAGGGAGTCATCTTCGCAAATGTATACATCACACATCCTTATCCACATGGTTGCTTCCCGGACGACTATCTAGTGTACATACCGTGTGATGGTAATAATGGGGATTTAGGCCCCTGTCCTCTCAGGCCATCATCCATCACGCACAGGGGTCAAATCCATATCCCCTAGCCAACTGTCTTGGGAACATCTCCGACCTCATCTAGGGATGACCCCACATCGAAACCCTTATCGGTGTACTTACACGATGCCCAAGACTACGAGTTTTGGACTTCACATTGAGTCATAGCAGTCAAAACTCATGTGAGTCTAAGGCATTATCAATGCCCTACAGTCCAAGCTGGACCATACGCCCATTGGAATCAATAATTCATTATATATTTTCAGTACATGCTCTCATAAGGGCCTTTAAATGACCAAAAAACCCAAACAAAAATTCTACTTTTAGGATGGATTTTTAGACTTAATTTTTAAGGGCATGTAATCTTTAACAATGGAGATCATGATTATGAAAAACTAAAAAAAAATTAGAAATAATAATTCTATTAAGAAAACATTTGGACCGTTAGTTTCAAATGTTTTTAGATGGACCACCTATTTGCATCCATCTTTAATATGGATGCTTTATATCTTGGGCCCGCATATTGTAGAAATGCGGTCCAACCCGCATGAAACAATTTTCCATTAAAAAAATAAGTAAATAAGGAAATTTATATATATAGTATACAATGTAGGAATTTTAATAAATAACCCATAGAGTTTTATCAGTTAGCCTTAGCTATTAACGACACAAGGTAAGAAGGTCGAATCCATCCCTCTAACTTTTGACACTCAAAATAAATAAATAAATAGAACATGTTATATCACCTATTAAAAGAAAAAAATCTGCAAAGAGGTTTGAACCTCTGATCGCATATGAAATTGTTATTCACGCTAACCGCCAAAGCCATTAAAGTGTTTTGCTATAACTTATATACTTTATAATGTAAACTAGGCGAACAGCTGATTCAGCCCAAGCACTAGAATGTTACTGGGTAATTCCAAATCCGGATTGGCAATTCTTGATCCCGATAGATGATTTTTAAATCACAAGTTGGGAAAAAAATCTTGCTGGTACAAGACAGAGACCTCTCACAAGAGCAGTTAATAAGAAAGATCGACATTTCGAATTATCACCTCAACTCTAGAAAATGCATTCTAACATCAACATCAAAATCTATCCAACAAACCAATCCCAATTTTAGCTCCCCCAAACACGACATATGGCACACGAGCCAATTTTGAATATAGTTGTTGGGAGTAGAAGTGGGTACGGAAGTCTGGGATCAAACCCACGGTTGAAGCTCCCTACCTTGGGAACACCCAGGAGCATTGTACAGGGAGAAGCATCATATACATCTTATATGTATATGGGAGTATAGTTGTTGGAAACGTCATTTTTGAAATCGGAATCGCGTGTATCATTTTTGAAATCGAAATCGCGTGTCTCAGAAGTTTCAGAATCTAGGAATCGTTGTCTGTATGATTCGGATTTGAGAAAAATGATTCTCACTATTTCGGAATCGCGATTCAAAAAATTAAGAATCGTGTTTCCTATTTGCAAGAATCGATGTCCCTTCATGTTAGAATCGCGTTTCATACCTATATGGAATCACACATGACCCCACTTGTTTCAGTGGTTGCTGAAATCGTGATTCCTAAGAATAGGGAATCATGATTCCTAAAATTCTAGAATTATTATCCCCAAAATTTTTTTTTTGGAGAAATGTTGACTTTTGTAGTGCTATAGAGAGGGGAATTACAAAGATGAGATTAACCGAGAGTTCTCTCTAGGCGGGATTCAAGGTAAAATTAGGTCAGCAGACCGTATACAAAAAATTGGGTTATAAGATTACCCCTTTACAACACTTTACAAGCAAATGCCAAAGATAGGGCTTATAAGTGCCCATACACAGTGAAAATTACAGCGCGATATGTACGAAAAGGGAGCCAAAAAATGTTAGGTTGTGATCCACTGGTCCAGTGCAAAAAAGAATGTTGACCCAGTTTGAACAACCTGACCCCGACTTCTAGCACCCTCCTTCGCAAACCGATATGCGAAATCGTTGGACATCCTCCAAGTATGCGGCCATGAGACGTTCATAACCTTGCAAACGTGGTGGACTTCGTCAAAAATTGGGATCAAGTACCATGGAGGATCACTTGTTCGACTAGCTCAAGAGATGACATTTTTTGAGTCACCTTCAACTATCAGGCTTGGGCCCCAATAAGGGTTGAACGTTTTCAAAGTTGGGAGGAGGGCTAAGGCGTCCGCATGGTGAGAGTCCATGAGGCCAAGATATTCAGAGATACTTACGAGTATATATCGCCATCATGGTCTCGAAAAACACCTCCTGCCCCTACTAGGCCAGGGTTCCCCAAGGAACATCCGTCGAAACTTAATTTGATGCAGCCTTGGGTTGGTGGTAACCAGTTACTTGGCCTTCTTACCCCCTGTGGTTGGTGATGAAGGATGTTTCCTCATTGTGTGAGGAAGAACGTCCCTGGAATTCCTGTCAAGAATTTTTGGTTGGAGACCCAAAAGGTAACCATGGTGGTTACCTTTTGCAAAAGCGCCGGGGTTCGAAGTTCAGAGCCTCGGAAAATTCTTGAGTTTCTTTCCAGCCATACTATCCATATAGTAGCAGCTATAGTCGCCTTCCACAGGATTCTTCCTGCCTCAGGCCAGCTTGAGTCAAGATTGTAGGTTAGAAGGGTTTTTACCTTAGGGGGGGACCCATTCTATGCCAAATAATTGTAAAACCCTGCCCCAGAGGTCAAAGAAGAAGTCACACAGTAAGAACAAGTGAAGGTTTGTTTCCTCCTCACATTCACAAAGAGCACAACTATTAGGGATGGAGACCCCTCTTTTTCGTAGATGGTCTACAGTGAGGACCTTATGTGAGAAGGCAAGCCAATTGAGGGTCTACACTTTTGGGGAGCAATAGTGGAGCAAATTCTAGAAAAGGGATCAAGGGTGGTGGGTAAGGAGGTGAGAATTTTGTAGAACGAAGCAACAAAGAACTTACTGATGGAGTTAGTGTCCAGACAATTTCGTCTCTTCCAAGGGAAAGGAAAAAAAGGGAGTGGAGGGTATTCAAAAGCCGTTGGAAATCCGCGGTATCCTCTTCGGTTAGGTTCCTTCGAAATGAAGGATTTCAAACCCTATGGCCTCCTAAGAGGCTAAATTCCTGGGCTATTGACGAATCCTGGTCTCAGGCAAGAGAGAAAAGGTTTGGAAAGACCTCACAGAGGGGGGTAGGGTCCTAGTCATAAGTCTTGCCAAAATCTCACTCTCGATCCTTCTCTTGGATGGAATCTAATGTGCGTCTTGAAGGTGGCCAGGACAACTAAGAGGGACTTCCAGGCTCCTGACATATTATGGCTTGAGTTCTTCCTGACAGCCAAGAATTTGTGGGGATTCTATATTTGTGCTTTACAACCTGTGCCCAAAGGGTGTTTGGCTGAGTAGCTAAATGCCACCACCATTTCCCTAGTAAAGCAGTATTGTGTTTGCGAAGAACTTTTACCCTTAAGCCACCCTTCGCTTTTGGTAGGCAGACCTTATCCCAGGCAACAAGATGGTATTTTTTCTTATCGTCCTGCCCAGACTAAAGGAAATTCCTCATGAGTTGATTAAGTCGATTTGCCACCTGAGCTGGCATATAGAACAACGACATGAGGTAGATTGGGGAGTTTGCTATGGTAGCATTAATCAAGGTAGTTCTTCCTGCCATAGACAGAAATCTGCCCTTCCAACCTGCCAGGCGTCGGTCAACCTTGTCAAGGACAAGGGACCATTGTTGTTTTTTGGGTTTACCCAATCCCTGGGGCAGGCCAAGATAGGAGGTTGGGAGGTCCTGGATTTTACATTCCCAATCTGGAATGAGTGTTCTAATTTCACCAAGTGACAAGGCAACCCCTAACATACTTGATTTATCTATGTTGATCTTGAACCCTGTTGCAAATTGGAAGCAGCCGAGGAATCTTTTGAGGGTTTTGACTTCAATACGGGTGGCATCCAGGAAAGCCAAGGTGTCATCCGCGTACTATAAGTGAGAAATTATGGGTCCATGCCTACTGGTTTTGAAACCTGAGAGGAGGCCAGCTTGGTAAACATGAGAGATGGATCGGCTGAACACTTCAGCCGCTATAGCAAAGAGGAAGGGTGAAAGTGGGTCTCCTTGCCTGAGAGCCCTCGAGGAAGGGAAGTATCCAACTGGGGTACCGTTGAAGATTATAGAGAAATGAGGGTTGGAAAAGCACCCACTCATCCACTTCCTCCATATCTCCCCAAAGCCCATCTTAGCGATAGACTTGTTCAGGACTGACCAATCCACATGGTCGTATGCCTTTTCCCAGTCTATTTTGAAGATAAGCCCTAGTTTCCTAGTGAGGTGTCTCGAGTGGACACATTCATGGGCCACTAAAGCACCATCAAGTATTTGTCTGCCTTTGAGAAAGGCTGACTGGGAAGGAGAAATGATAGAAGGCAGGACTTGTTGCAGCCTAGAAGCTAAGACTTTTGCCAGAATCTTGTAGGAGGAATTGAGGAGGCTAATAGATCAAAAGTCTTTGATTTCCTCTACTCCTTTTTTAGGGACAAGGGCAAGGAAAGTAGCATTCATAGCTTTGTTTAGAATACCCCTATGGAAGAATTCCTCGAAAAATTTCACAAAGTCAGAGCGAACAATATCCCAAAACTCCTTAAAGGGGGCAACCAGGAAATCATCCGGCCCAGGGGCCTTGTCACTAGCTAACGCTTTAACGGCTTTAAAGATCTCGTGTTTAGAGAAAGACCGTTCTAGCCAAGCAACTTGGGCTTCATCGAGAGTCAAGAAGTTTAGGGTCGAGAATCTGGGTCTAGGGTCAAGGGGAGCAGAGTATAAGTTCTGAAAGAATTCTAATAAAGCTTGTTGAATGTCACCAGGTTGGGTGAGATAGAAATTGTTGATTTTTAACATCGAGATAGCGTTGTCTCTTCTACGACAATTAGCTATCCGATGAAAAAAACTAGTGTTGTGGTCCCCAGCTTTCAACCAAGAAACCCTCAATCTCTGGAACCAGTAGATCTCTTCTTTCTTTAAGGTAGAGAGATACTCCAGTTTGGTCTAGAACCTCAGCTCCTGCTCAGAAGCATTTAGAGATCTCGTTTCTTCAATAATATCAAGGTTCTTGATGGTTTCCAAAAGAGTAGACTTTATGTGCGAGAAATTTTTAAGAATGGTTCTACTTCAGGATTTGAAAGCGTTTGTGAAAAGCTGGATTTTCTTTTGAAGGATAAAGCCTGATCTCCCCGTAACCTGAGAATTAAAGGAATTCCACCAGGTTTGGATGGGGGCAAGTAGGCCCTTCTCTTGAAGCCAATGCAATTCAAATCTGAAAGGCCGAGGACCCCTGGAAATAGCATTCGTATCAAGCAGAATAGGACAGTGGTCTGAAGTAAATTTGGGTAGGGCCATTGAGAGAGATATAGGGAATTGTTCCTCCCAGTTGATAGAAATAAGGAATCTATCTAGTTTTGAGAGGCTGGGGTAGGTGTCGTGGTTGGACCAGGTATATTGGCATCCTTGGAGAGGGATGTCAATCAGCTCGTTGCGACTGATAAACTCTGAGAAGTTCCTCATGTCCGGGGAAACAGAGGTCGAGGAATTCCTCTCATGGGACCAATGAACAACATTAAAATCACCCCCCACACACCAAATGGGGTGTGGAAGGGAAGCAATATAGTCCAAAGTCCATGTCTGATGGTGTGGGAATTCGGCCCATAGACTGCAGAGAATTTCTATGGAACACCATCTAAGATATTGGAGAGAAGAAGAGTGATGGAAAATTCCCCTATAAAGTGGGAGTTAAGAGAGAGGTCGGAAGGATCCCAAACCACCCAAATACCTCTTGAAGCCCCATTTGACGACAGAGAGACCCACTGGCAAGGTCTCTTGCCCCAAACCCGACGGATGAGCTTGAGGTTAGGGTCTGGTAGTTTGGTTTCAAGGAGGACCAAGATGGTGGGGGAAAATTTATGGGTGAAGGCTTGTCCAAGCCCTCTGATGTTCCAAATGAACATCTTCATTTGTAAGAGATGAGAGCAGGGGAGGAGGCCAATCTGGGGGACCTCCTCAGGAGTCCGAGAGTGGATGGAGAGAGAACAAATTTATGGGTGAAGGCTTGTCCAAGCCCTCTAATGTTCCAAATGAACATCTTCATTTGTAAGAGCTGAGAGCAGGGGAGGAGGCCAATCTGGGGGACCTCCTCAAGAGTTCGACAGTGGATGGAGAGAAAACAAGATTAAAGGCTTTCCCAAGGAAAGGAAGGGAAGAGAAGAGATCGCAAAGCTCTCTTTGCCCTCTGTGTCTCACCTGCATTCTACTTTGTGCATCTGCTGTGATGAACCTGTGAGCAGGTCCTTCAGGTCCGTCGTACTCAAAGCCCATTATCATGTACATGATTCGCATTCTGTCTTCCTCTGAGTTAGACCTGCCTTTAGAATGTTCATTGACCTCCTCGATTCCTTGGGGTAAGAAAGAAGTGGTCGTTTGTGCAGAAGGAGCAGCTGAGGAGAAGGTAGGGGGATGAACCGAAGGGTAGAGGTCAAGAGGTAAGGCCGGGAGGTGGAGGGTTTGGACAAGGATTGTCAGGGGCATTCAAGGGAGTCTTTGAGTTCCCGGTGGTAACCTCAGAAAGGAGAGGATGACCAGGGGAAGGGTTAGTTAGAGGAAGATGAGGGAGGTTGTTGTCAAGTATGGCTTCATTAGGGATGGCCTCAAGGTTAAGAGCAACAGGAACGAGGGGGGAGGGGGAGGGAGAGGGAGAGGGAGGTAAAACGATCGGAAGGAAGGAGATAGTAGGGATGTAGGTGAGAAACTGGTGTGTCTGAACAGAAGAGTAGCAGGAGAGCAGAAGAGGGGATTCAGGGGGCCAGACCAAGTGAATGGTTTGGGCCCTGTGGATGTGGACAAGGTGAGGGGTAAAGGAGAGGTATGGGGCCAGGAAGACAACGATGATTTACGGATTAGGAGGGGAAGGCTGTGGGCTCTTTTTGTAAAGGACCACCTATAGCCCGTGAAAGCTGTGGCCTCTTTTTGTTTTCTGAATAAGAACAACACTACAGACTCTTCTCTTTCCAAGAAAACTAGAGTTCCTCTTGAAAAAGGCATGCAGAAAACAAACAAATACATGTACATAGTTGTATATTCGATCACTAAACATTACTCTCTCCATTCAGGGGCTACACTGAGGCTAGACCCACAGTCAAGTCCTGTAGCATACCGTTGTCAAATGCAACAGCATCAAGGCAAGCAGCCCATGGCTGCACAACTTTTGTCAGTTAGGCAGTCATACATGATGCACCCACATCGCATAGGTGGCAGCATCGAGGCAACCCTATGTGACATCATTTTTCCACCCTTTTCACGGGGAGAAAGATAAACCACAAGCAGGGCATTTTGGTCTTCACATGTGATAAAGAGGGGGCTGGAGGGTCACATGGGGTATATAACCCCATAAACAAATTTCTTTGATTTTAAGGGGATTACATCCAACTTGTTAAAATCGAAGTTTTATTTTTCCCTTCTCAATTTTGAACTTGTATGATTTTTCCAACAACTTTCCAAGTTGACATTGAGCTCACTATGGTAGGGTTTCGAGCACACAGTATCGAGTTATGAACTCATGGAGCGTTTCAAAGCAATCAATATCTATTTTACATATTATTCACATTAGAGATAGAAAATGTCAAATGTCTAATGTTACTCTATCATAAACAAAGAGAGTAGAAATATTAGAGATAAATTATAGATTATAAATTATAAATCATCCAAGAATTATCCCAACTATTTGGATCAGCTACACGAATCATGTTCCTCCATTCCACTCTATCAATGACCTTACTCTTAGTCCAATGTTTCAAAAAACGGTCCGCCCACCGCCAAGGCGCCTGCCTAGGTGGCCAGAAAAAATTTCCGCACGCCTCGACTTGAGCACCCCTACACGGGCGCTTGTACCTGGGTTGCCTAGCGCCCAGGGCGCGTTTTATTGTATTTAAGCTCACCCAAGTTTGTATAAAAAAAGTTTTTTTTAACCCTAAAGTGAAAAAAAAAAGAAAAGAAATCCTCAATCTTAAACTTATTTCTGTAAATCAAAAGTACTTTTTGTGGATTGGAAAAGTTTTTTTTTCTCATTGAAATTATTTTTAGGGTGCTATTGGCAGTATTAGAAGACTTTTGAGTTGATTCGTAGTTCGATTGAGGTAACCAACATCGAAGATCAGAGATAGGGTAGAAAAAGTCAATCTATAATATTTATTTGAGTTTTATTTTTCCAATTTGAGATGTCTTCTGCAGGGTCTAATACGGGTGGAGATCCAGGATGGAAATATTGCGCTAACCCTGATAAGAATGACAAAAATAAAATTATGTGCAATTTTTGTGGATATATTTCTAATGCCGGCATAAATAGATTTAAGAAACATCTTGTCAGTATTAGAGGTGATGTTGCCCCATGTAAGAAAGTCTCTGATCTTGTAAAGAAATAAATTTTGGAATATATTGAAGGTGAAAAGAGTAAAAAAATTGCAAAAAAAAAAGATATAGCAGAATTAAAGTCAGGGGCCTATATTTTTTATGATAATATTAACACTAAAGACGAGGATGAAGAGGGGGAAGAAGAGGTAGCCATGGTTGGTACTCAGCTCTAAGACCAAGAGGGCTTTTGGGTCTAAGAAGGCTCGTACGAGAGGGCCTATAGATAGTTTTTTTACACCTAGCCCTGAGACAGTAATTGAGAAAGGCAAGAGAGGAAAGGGGAAAAAACAAGTGAATGGTTGAAAGTGGGTGATTTCATAATACTGCCTTTTTTCATCGCATTGCTAATTGTCGCAGGAGAGACAATTCAATTTCAATGATAAAAGTCACTAACAGATACCTAAGTCAACCAGTTGAGATAGTGCAGGCTATCTTAAACTTCTTTCGGACTCTATATTCTGCTCCCCCTGGGCCAATACTGAGAATGACTTCCCTGAATTTCCTTACCCTCAATAAAGACAAAGCCGTTTGGCTAGATCAACAGTTCACTGAGGAAGAAATTTTACTAGCCATCAACTCTTTAGCCAAAAACAAGGCACCTGACGGATTCCCGATTACACCCTTCAAGGAGTCCCAGGGCACCTTCCGTCCTAACTTCATCAAATACTTCAAGGAATTTTTCTGTCGAGGTACCCTTCACAAAGCCATTAATGCTACCTTTCTCGCTCTCTTCCCTAAAATTGAAGGTGCAGAGGAAATCAAAGATTTCCGTCCAATAAGCCTCTTGAATTCATCTTATAAGATTTGGGCAAAAGTCCTAGCCACTAGGCTTCAACAAGTCCTTCCCTCTGTTATATCTTCCTCACAAACTGCCTTTCTCAAAGATAGAAAAATCCTTGACAGGGCCATAGTGGCTCATGAGTACATCCACTCGAGGCACCCAACAAAGAAACCCGGCCTTATCTTCAAAATTGACTGGGAAAAGGCCTGCGACCATGTGGACTGGTCAATACTCGATGAGACGATGGCAAGAATGGGTTTCTAGGATAGATGGAGAAAGTGGATGAGAGGTTGCTACTCCCATCCACATTTCTCCATTCTTATCAATAGAACCCCAAAAGGCTACTTCCCCTCTTCAAGGGGTCTTCGCCAAGGAGACCCCCTCTCCCCTTTGTTGTTCGCAATTTCGACAGAGGTCTTCAGTCGCTCCATCTCCCGGCTCTATCAGACTGGCCTTCTTTCAGGTTTCAAGAGTAGTAGACAAGGCCTAACTGTGTCCCATCTGCAATATGCAGATGACACACTGGTTTTTATTGATGCCTCTAGTAACGAAGTCGAAACCCTCAAACTCTTCCTAAGCTGTTTCCAAACAGCGACAACAATGGAGAAATAAAAAATGTTGGGTGTAGCCCTGACACAAGCAGAGGTCTGAGCCTTCATTTCGAGATGGGAGTGTAAAGTGGAAGATCTACTGACTACTTATCTAGGTCTCCCTTTGGGACTGGGAAAACCCAAGAAAAGGCAATGGTCCCAAGTCCTAGATAAGGTAGACAAGCGTTTGGCAAGGTAGAATCCTCCGGGAAGGACGACCCTGATCAATGCTACCATTGCCAACTCCCCGGTATACATTATATTTCTATTCCACATGCCAGCCCAGGTCACCAATCGACTAGACCAAATCATGCGAAACTTCCTTTGGTCAGGGCAAGCTAATAAGACAAAGTTCCATCTAGTAGCTTGGGACAACATTTGTCTACCCAAATAGTAGGGAGGACTAGGAATTCGGGTCCTTAGTAAACAAAACCAGGCACTCCTAGGGAAATGATGGTGGTGTCTAGCCACCCAGCCGAACTCCCTTTGGGCTCAGGTTGTACAGAATAAGTATAGAATCCCTGAAGGAGTCTGGTTGCCAGAAAGGAGCCACTGGCACAACGCCTCAGGAGCATGGAAATCCTTTTCCTCGACCCTTTCCCAATTTAGAAAGTTCACTAGGTTTCATCCTAGAGAGGGCTCGAGAGTGAGATTCTGATCCGATTTGTGGTTAGGAAACTTTCCTCTGCGAGAGGTGTTCCCTACCTTCTACTCTCTTGCTCAAAACAAAGAATATTCCCTAGCCGAGGAAATGGTTCTAACAGGGGGACGTAGAGTTTGGAACCCTTACTTCCGAAGGAATCTAACGGAAGAGGAAACAAACCACTTTCAGTCACTCTCGACCTCCCTCCACTCTCTCTTCAGTTCGACTCAAGGAAGTGGTGCCATCATCTGGACTCTAGCTCCCTCTGGTACCTTTTCGGTATCTTCTTTCTACAAAAGCTTAATTCTGCCCCCAACTTTCCCGACGAATCCTACCGCAATCCAATCCAAAGTTTGGGCCACCACTGCCCCACCAAAAGTCCAAACTTTCAACTGGTTTGCTTGCTCTGATAGACCTCTCACAGTGGACCAAGTACAAAAGAGAGGGATCCCGATCCCCAATAGGTGTGCCTTATGCCTATGTGAGGAGGAATTGAACCAACACTTGTTCATCCTATGTGACTATATTTTTGACCTTTGGGGCCAAGTATTGCAACTGTTTGGCATCAAATGGGTCACACCCCTTCAATCAAGGCTTTGATCTCATACGAACTTGACTGATGTTGGCCGAAGGCAGGAAGGTTGTTATGGAAGGCAAAAGTTGCTGCAACCAAATGGTCAATTTGGTTCGAAAGAAATTCCAGAATATTTCAAGGCATTAAACTTCACACACCAGCTCTCCTACACAAGACTATCTCTTTGGTTACCTTTCGGGCCTCCAACCACAAGAATTTTTCCGGAATTCCAGGAAGTTTTTTCCTCACCCAATGGAAAAATGTTCTTCATCACCAACCAAGTTTGGTAATAAGATCTTGTAACTGGCTACCACCACCTCAAGGTTACATCAAACTAAATTTCGATGGGTGCTCCCTAGGGAACCCTGGCCCGACAAGGCTGGGAGGGCCTTTAGAGACCACCAAAGCAATGTCCTCCTGACCTTTTCAGAGTACATTGGCATCAAGGATTCCCACCATGCTGAAGCCATGGCCCTTTTAATTGGCTTAAAATCTTTCAAACCTTCTTGGGGTCTTCACCTCAGAGTGGAAGGAGACTCACAAAATGTTATCTCCTGGGCAAGGAGAACGAGTTCACCACCGTGGTACCTCACCTCTATCTTTGACGAAATTGTTCATACCTGCAGGGCTATGGACGTCTCCTGGAGGCATATATGGAGGACATCCAACGACATCGTAGATCGCTTGGAGAAAGAGGGTGCTAGAAGTCAAGGCCAAGGACAAGTGCAACCTGGGTCCGACTCCTTTTTTGCTCAAGATCAGGGGCACAACTTTAAATAGCTCGTTTTTTGGGTTTCTTATATCACTGTATTTTTGCATAAGCTACATGTAAATCTATGTAACTGGGTGGTTCTGTAAGCCCATTTTGTACATGTTAGGCTAGCACATTTTTTACTGAGTCACCCTCTGAAGGATTATCTCGGTCTCTCAATTACATGTAAATCTCTCCTATGTATTACTCTTCCAGCAATACAATGTTAACTTTCATCAAAAAAAAAACAAGTGATAATTGAAAATAGATTTAAGAAAGAAGATAGAGCCAAGGTGATTCAGTATATTCCTCGGTAATTTTACCATGCGCGCATTTCTTTTAACATTGCTCGCTTGAATAGCTTCCATACAATGTTGGAAGCAATTGGGCAATTTGGGCCAGGTTTGAAAGCTCCAACTCCTTATGAGATAGGAGAGTCACTACTGAAAAAGGAAGTCAAGTACACTAACGAATATCTCAAGACTCATAAGGATGGGCTAAATTTGGGGTTTCTTTAATGACAGATATGTGGAGTGATAGTAGGAGGAGGACTAACATGAATTTGTTAGTAAATTGTCCTACGGGTACAATTCTTTTGCGCTCAATCGACGCTTCCAATGATATTTATGATGCGCATTATATATTTTCTTTCATTGATAAGGTCATTGAGGAGGTCATTTGTTTTGACAGAAGAGACCTCGTATATTTTGGACTCCTTGCGCTGCACATTGCATAGATCTTATGCTTGAAGCAATTGGTAAATTGCCTACTATTAAAAGAATTATTTTTAAGGTTAAGGAGGTTACAATCTTCATATACAGTCACATACTTACCCTTAGCATGATGCGCAAGTTTACAAAAAAGAGAGAGCTAGTGAGGCCTGGGGTCACTAGATTTGCCACAGCCCACCTTAATCTACAGAGCATATATAAGAGGAGGATCGCATTAAGATCTATGTTTGCTTCAGAGGAGTGGAGTAGGTGTAAGTGGTCTAGAGATGCCAAGGGAAAGAAGGCATGAGATATTGTTCTTTCGAAATATTTTAGCGTGGGGTAAAGCATGCGATATTAGTATTTTTTCCCTTGGTGAAGGTCTTGCGCTTGGTTAATGCTGATAAGCCCTCCATAGACTTTATATATGATGCAATGGAAAGGGCTAAGAATGAGATTGCAGAGAATTTGAGAAATAATGCAACCAAGTATACCCCAATTTGGGAGATTATAGATGACAAATGGGATAGGCAGCTCCATAGACTATTGCATGCAACGGGGTATTACTTGAACCCCAAAAACTTTTATGCAGACGCAGATATTGAGTCAAAAGGGATAATTATGGATGGTTTTAATGAGTGCCTTGAGAAATTAGTTCCCGGTCCACATATCCAAGATAAGATATCAACTGAAGAACTAATTTCGTACAAGTGTTCTTTGACGTCATTTGGGAAAGATATGACATTAAGACAGAGAAACAAAGACGAACACGATAGTATTCTTTTGACTTTTGTTTTATAAAATATAAATTTATAATTTTCTTTCTAGTTCTAATAATGTTAAATACCTAAATTAATTATAAAGGTTGCTCACATATTGCAGCTCAATGGTGGAGACAACATGGGAGTAGCACTCCAAACCTCAAAAAGATGGCTTACAGGTGCATACAAAGAGAAGAAATAGGCTTGAGCAAATAAAGCTCAATGACTTGGTTTTTGTTAGAGAGAATCAAAGGCTCAAAAAGAAGAAAAACCTGCCAAAGAAGGACCCTATCTCTTCGAAAGACATGGAGAATGCTTCAGATTGGCTAGTTAGTGACCCTGGTACTGCGGAGGTCTTCACTGGGGAGGGTTTGACATGGTAAATGGTCGAGGAGGCTTCGAGGCAAGCTTCTGATCCTAAGAGGGCCACTCGAGCAACTTCTTCCGCTGGTACTTCACGAAGGGAGATAGAGGAAGAAGAGGTAAATTCAGAAGAATCTCTAGAAGAAGAGGAATATGTTGAAGAGATTGCTGATTCTGATGATGACTGCCTCAATTCTGATGCATATAAAAGCAATGAAAATGATGATTCTGATTCTTATTGATGTCTTAATAGTCTTCTCTTTTCTTTTGTAGTAACTTACTAACTTTATTGCACCATCTTGGTTTGGGCTTTAGACATTTGGACGATTTTATTTTGCTATGTGGTTTATTATTTTTTTGCCTTTTTGGACTATTTCGTCGTGTGGTTTACTAGTTTTTTATAGTTTTGGAAATCAGTTTGTTGAAGACTTGGAGAGTTGGAGACTTGGATGTTATTATGGTATATTTTATGAATATGGAATATAAAGAATATGAGAGTTGGAGACCTTACAATAGCCTATTAGACTTTTAAATGTTTTGTATGGTTTGAAATTTTGAATAAGTTTATTCTCAACCTGCTTACCTGAAAGGTTGAGACATGTGATATGTTTGTATATAAAAACGTATGTTGCGAACTTGCGATATTTTCAAATGGAATAAATTACAAAATTTGACACAAATATATGCATATATGTGCATTTGGATAGCAAATATATAAAAAAAATCTAAGAATTTGCACCACAGGGCGTCGGAGGTTCTGGGCTCCCGCCTAGGCACTGGGCGCTGGGCGCCGAGCACCAGGCAGGCCACCTAGGTGCCGCCTAGCGTTTTTTGAAGCCTTGTCTCAGTCAAGACCATAAGTGGTCATATCTCGTCTTACTACTTCCATCCATGTCCTTTTGGGGCTTCCACTTGTCTTTTTAGAGCCTTCCACTTGAACCAAATCGCCTCTCCTAACCAGTGTTCTTCTAAGTCAACACTTCAAATGGCCAGCCCACTTAAGTCTACCTTCCCTCATCTTATCACCTATTCGAACCACCCCGTAAGTTCTCTCGAATGTATCCATTCCAAATTCTATCTTTTCTTATCTTGCCACTCATCTATCTCAACATCCTCATCTCAACATTAATATTAAGACAAATACTAAATCAAAAAATGCATGCTATATGATAAAGGGTGTGGTTTCCATAAGGTCGCAACCTTAAACAATCCATTTAAGGCACACCTTCAAATTTTATCATAACATATAATTTTGATTAAAATATTATTAAGATTATGACAAAATCTAGTTTCAAATCTAATTATAAAATTTTTAACTCCAAAAATGATTAAAATCAAGTAGATCTATAGGCATATGAAAATCTTTAAAATGGACGGTCTAGATAATGTGTTGTAAGATGCACCTTTTCTGGGAATCAAAATCTTTGGTTTTTTCATAGTCATACATCTCGATGTCGAGATGATCAATTAGAGGGTTTGTCAATATTAAATCAACCTTTTTTTTATGGATTTTTGAGGTTCATCCGTAGTTCTACATTTTAAGGTTGCAACCTTATATAAACTTTTCCCTAAGATAAATCACATATTGTGTTACTCTTTATATTCTTATAAACTTTTTTTAAAATTTATATTCATTGCCCACATATGAACTGATGCATGACGAGCAGCATCCTGCATTTGATAACTTCGGTCATACTCTCGACCTAGACTCTTGACCTTAAGGATTAATGCTTCCTAAACCTATCCCTTATGGCTTTATCTCACATAAGATGATCAGACCCTAGGAGCTTTTATAGAATAATACTCGAGCAAAAGGTAAGCTCTCCCTTCACAAATTAGGAAAGCGAAATCACTCACCAATAGAAACAGTAAAACAATTAAATCGCTCACCATTGTAGTGTGCTATGCTCATAACTGCGCATCATCCTCATGGTTTCATGATGACCCAAAATGACACCCCAATGAGCCTATCATGATGGATCCTACCACAATGATTTTTTTGAAAGAGTCCTACCACAATGATTTCCCCCTGCCACTAATGCATGTTTGTTTCTAGAACACATCCCATTGGTGCACAAATTGGCCAAAGGCCTCTTCACTATCGCTAACATCCCGAAATTTTATTTCATAGAAAAATTTGGATAAAAAATCATTTTGAGTGAACCCATAAACATAAGTCTGCCCATCACTAAGTATCCAAAATTGCCTTGATTCAAAGTCAAAACGAACATATATTGTGAAAACCATTTCAATAACAATTGGGTACGTTTGGGCCAACAAAAAAAGAAAAAAAAAAAGGAAAAAGAAACACCCTCCTCGGCACAAAATTACTAAAAATACCAAAGGCATAAAAATCAATGTCATAAACATCGATTCGGAGATGAAACAGGTGGAGGCACCGCTTCAGGTCAGACCAGTCAAACCAGGCCACTTCACTAGTCAGACAAGTCACAAATTTAGAAGCTCAGAAAAATTATAAAATAAATTGAAACCAGAGGGGAAAACCTAAAAAAAAGAATTATATAAAAATAAAAAATAAAAATTTTAGGAACCAATCGTATAGAATAGTTTGAAAATTATAAACAGACAGTAAAAACAAAAAAACAAAAAAAAAAACAAAAAAATTGGTCAAAACCAATTTGAACAGCCCGGTTTCCGAAGGATCGAGCTCAGACCAATTCGAACAGCCCAGTTGCGGACCCTAGACCGACCAGTTGGGGGCAATTGTTCCCAGTCCATACCAAATGATGTCTAATTCATTCTTAATAACATTGACGGAAATTCACATTTGAAATAATTTCTTGGGTGAATTTATATAAGCAAATACTTTAAACTTTCATAAAGGAACTAGAACAATTCCACAGGCCGAATGTGAACATGGATATTCAGCATCGTAAATTGCTCCAGCAAAAATTCAACACCTTTTTTAGTCTCAACTCTAGTTATCACAACAAGCAACTAGAACATTTTGTGACAATCAAACCTTGCACATTGAATCAAACCAATGGTCAATCAGTACTCACATCTAGGAAGTACATATATAATAACTGCCGTTACAACAGTATAGACCACGATCAACAAGTAAGCATGTGAGGACAAAGTTCAAATCTTGAAATTGGAGAGGAGACCCATGTTGAGTCCAATTTGGATTCCAGACTTGGACTCTGTAATTCTCCAACATCTACCAAATTATCAAACAATTCAGTGTTCAAAAACTCCCCGAATCCAACTAGGACTCAGCCGACATAGTTGGACTCAGAAGCCTGGCAGGTCCAAAAGGGCCCCAACTCATTGGTGGCCTGTACTGCAGCATTACATGCCCGAGTTACTGTAGCAAATAAGATGAGTGGACTTAGACAAGTTTCCGAGTAGGGTGTGCATATTACATTATATGATATAAGTAGCAATATGCTCAATTCAATTCAAGCAACAACTAAACATTTTGTTGGTTAGTGCTTGCTGTCCATGCTCTTCATGTTAGGGGTTTGAAACCCCTCATGTACCACCGTACCACCTGATATTTTTCTAGTAGCGGTTTCAAAAAATAGCCCATGGTGAGATTTGAACCTCTAACCACCTAGGAAGAGTCCACACAATCTACCAACATACCATTTGAGCATTTATGTTCATGAAAAGCATGTTATGTATAATATAACATAACTTTTGTTTTTCTTTGTGTTTTTTTGTTTTTTTTTTGGGAAGGGGCTATACTCGGGCGAGTTACTTAGACTCGCCCAAATAACTCGCCTCAGCCAATAGGCAAGTACCTTGGCCCTCAGCCAATAGGCAAGTACCTTGGCCGAATCGAGTCCCGGTACCTTAGACTCAAGCAAGTCCACAGAAACTCACCGAATCCATAACTTTTTTTTAATATAAATAGGGTGGGGAGAGAGCAAAATGCCAAGCCCCATTTCTTCGATTTTTATCATCAATCGAGCTTGTGTCACCCTGAAACTTCCCAATCTCCTTAAAACTTCATTCATTAAATGTATTTTCCATCCTCTATCGAATCCAAACATATTCAGCAAAAAGAATAAAAAATCTTGGATTTGTGACATTTTTTCAATTGAACAAGGATTTGGCCAAAGTTGTTTTCTTGCAAGATTTTGGCAACCGTAGCTCCATCCACCCTGAAAATCTTCCCTAAGCCTATCTTTGTGTTATCAATCGAATTCAACAAAAACACTCAAAATCTACGATTTGCAAGAAGTTGAATATCAAAATTGAATAATCTCAAGTGTGCGCCAATAAAATTAACTTTCATTAATTTTCATTTTGTATGTAAGTTATTTTGATTGCTTCTAATTTCTATTCCTGAATTTTCCAAATTTTTGGTATTTTGTAAGTCTTCTTTGAAGATTCAGTCATTCGGACTCTCTGAGCTAACATTCTCAACTCTTTGAGTCCTACCATGAGTCATGGCTTTAGAACACTTAAATAATTAGAAAATAATACGATGGGAGAAAATAAAAAAAAATAAAAAAAAATAAAAAGGTAAGATAGCAATTAAAATGAAAAAAACAGCCAAGAAATCATACAATACCACCAATAGTGTGAACAGTAGCTGGAAACCAAGAAAAATTTGAATTTCAGTTTCTTGTAGCCTCTAATAGCAAATAAATGTAGGACTCGTAGCATCCTGCAAGACTGAGTTATTATTTATACATTTATTTTATTTATTTATTTATATATTTATTTATTTATTTGCATTTCCTTCCATAACGTAAAGAGAGTTGGCTCATCAAATTTTAGAAAAGAATTTGCAAAAAGCAATCTTGTTTTATCCACGTGCATTGTTCCCATGCTAGAAAAAATTATATCCATTTGACTCCAATGCAATAATAAATGCGAGGTTTGGTTAAATATATGAATGAATCATCATATAACAAGAAACAGGAGCAGATCACATAGGTAACCAAAAACCTCTATTTCAATGTTAACGGGGCATAAAGTAATAAAAAGAACAACTTACATTCTCATTTTCATCAATTGAGAGTCCAAGCCCATGATGAATTTGACGATCAAGAACATTCAGTAGTCTTACAAGGGTATCAACAGGAACCAAGTGCAGTAAATGCTTTGAAGAAATGGCCAATATCTCATTCAAAAGCATTTTTGTATCAGAAATAGCCAGACATGGGACCGCTGTCCCATCTTGTTCTTCGTAAGGGGTCTCTGCTCTTGAACATATTTCATCCAACATATCACAAAATCCTCCAATAATGCCATCTAGCCAATTGAACTAACTCAGAATTAATACGGTAAAACATATCCCAAATAAAGTTTGAACTCACGGCAGCCAGACAACCATATACAACCAACCTTGGTTATCACGAAGCTCTTGCTCCTTCAAGTAGGAGCTACCTTCACTGCGTTTCTTCTTATTTTTTGAACTTTTAGAGGAACCAGAACTCTGCACACTCTACATAAGAACAGAATTCGCAACATAAGAGAAGACCCAAGAAATTTTACAGGAAGCCAACGTGGGCACTATTCCAAAAGCCTATGCATGAGCATGTTCACAATTGCAAGCTCAGATATGTATGCAAGGAACATGTCCTTGCTATTTTAATAAAACAGTGCTGCATGAGCATTTTGTGACTGAGAAAGATATAGGACTCCTATAATGCTGACAATTTTGACTAAACAGAAACGTAAAAAGAAATGATGGACTGTACAATTCCCGGATATGATTCTCTAAGGGGTTAATTACAACGAAGAGGCCAAACATCAGATTTCACATGGATGTAGAAATAACTAAATCATCAAGCAAATGAATTAATGACTAATCCATAGAGTAATTATGTGTGATTGACATCAACCCAAGACTTCTGCAAAATGATACAAGGACCGTTTCACCATGATACCGTGTTCTTTGCTAGGTAGAATAGGGATCAGTAAGCCAACAATGGGAAAGGTGGAAGTCCCAGCGCCCAGTAATGTCAATATAGTTCATTTCCTTTAAAATTAAAAAAATGAAGAAAATGCCTTCAAATCCATCAGGCCTAAGAGGCAGCAAATTCCCACGTGTTCAGAGATATACCTAATCCAGATTCCAAATATTATTGGCAGCATTAAACACACTGCGTACAATATAAACAGGAGGAATTCAACAAACTAAGATTGAATTTAAGTATGATCTTCATATAGAAAACCTCTAGCAATAACATAAGGAAATATGGCTTATTCATTTTGTCCTATAATTTTCCAGAGTCACAGATTGC
Source organism: Amborella trichopoda (assembly GCF_000471905.2). The sequence goes on from NW_006497450.1 coordinate 562,861, forward strand.
AGAACTACTGGTTTCTGCGATATCTAAACAAAGAAGTATAGTAAATGAAACAAAAGCCACTTTTGAGAAACAGCCAACATAAGTGGCAAAGGATAAATCAGTGTCTTAAGGGAACATTCACTGTAAATTTCATTCAGAAGCACTTCATTAACTTGAGAAATTTGAGCAGGAGCCGCACATGCTACTGTAACTACTGCTCATATTCAGTAAATTTTTTATTCTACGACACAACTATGAACTCCTTATCGAACCAAACAATCTAAATCTTTGATTCTAAGTAGGGTTGGCAATGGACCCGGACCCGGACCAGACCTGGGACCCGATGTCCGGACCCGACACGGGTTTGGGTATGGGTCCAAGAATTGGACCCAGTGGGTCGGGTCCGGGTCCAGATATTGGACCCGAATAGTGTTATCATATAAATATTATTTAATATATAATATTTTAATAACATTTAATTAATATATAAATAATATAACTACATATTTTTAGTTATAATATTTAAATAATACATGTATATGTTTAACATAACATTTATATATATTTAACATAACATTTAAATATATTTGTATTTAACATTACATTTAAATATATTTAAATATATATTTTTAAAAAAAATTGGGTCGGGTCCGGCCCCGTTGCCACTCCTATTTCTAAGGTACAACTACGAAACCCTTATCGAACCGAGTAGGAGCCTCAAATGCTACTGTAACTACTACTGATATTCAGCAAATGTTAGATTCTAAGGCACAACTACAAACTCCTTATCAAACCAAACACCCCCTCTGATTCTAAGGCACAACTATGAACTCCTTGTAGAACCAAACAATCTATATGTTTGATTATAAGGCACAACTATGAACTCCTTATTAAACCAAACACCCTTCCTCCCTCCCTTCCTCCCGGACTCCTTATTGAACAAAACACCCTCCCTCCCTAACTTCCTCCCGAACACCTTATTGAACCAAACACCCTCCCTGAACTCCTTATCAAACACCATCCCTCCCATCCCCTCGAACTCCTTATCAAACACCCTCCTCCCCCACCCCCCAACTCCTTTTCAAACACCCTCCCTCCCTCCCTCCGCCCCCCCACCCCAACTCC
>NW_006497450.1:567559-605395 GCF_000471905.2 Amborella trichopoda
TTTCCAATCCAGAAGAACCAGCCCCTCTCTCTCTCTCTCTCACACACACACACACACACAACAAAAAACACGTACATACACACACATTAAAGCTTCAATTTTAACAAAAGTTCATGCAAAGGAGTTATGATGTTTACTAATTAGATTATGTCTGACTTTTTCTATTTTAGCATATAAATCTATACATTGGAAAACCCTGTTGTCACTTCATCACCAACTGCCCCAGTGGCTGAAGTATTCGCTTCGATCAGAGAATAATCTCAGGTACGCATCTCTGTGACTTATACGCCCCAACCCCACTCTCTTCTACCATTTCCATTCTCATTAATCGCCCTATCAAAACTCTATCACAGTTGCAGTGCTCCTGCACACCCATTCACCTCTTCTACTTCTCTCTCTATCTCTAGTTCCAATCTTCTTTCCACTATATTCACTGTAGCTCCTCTACAATTTCCAAGCTGGTTCCAATCTCTCACTTCACTTAACCCACTACAGCTGCACTCCTTATACTCCCTCTCTCATCCTTTCTCTTTTCATCCTCCACCCATCCACACTCTACTCCAAGATTTGGGAATAGAAAATCTAGGGAGGGTCACATACTCCCTTTCTCATCTCTCTTTTCATCCTCCACCCATCTACACACAACTCTAATAGATGGGTTAGTCAATCTAGTGAGGGGCATTACATTATGGACAGTTGACGTACCTTGGACATTGCCATCATCTACAATGGCACCTCCTAATACAACCACCTTGGGTATCTCATTCTCATACCTATCCTTGTTTACTCTACATCAATTTCTCTATAGAACTATGATTTTCAATGATTACTACTGTGGGGTGCACTGCTCTCTATGCTATCGAGGACTTTCATCAGTTCTTTCACCAGAAATCATAGTCAACAGGTTCTATACCATCTTGCCGTGACCTGAAGCTCTCACCAGTTCTTCCATTTGGCTGCTGAGGTCCAAACCTCACTACAGTTAGCCCAGAGAGGTCTTACATTCATCACGGTCAGCTGCCACTACTGGAGGCCCTTGTCTCTAACCATATGGCACTCTGTTTCTCGATACGAGATTGCATATTTTATACATATGTAGGGCTCTGCCCATTTTTCTTCTTTAGGTCTTTCTTTTCTCTTTTTCTTCTTCTCTTCTTCTCTCCCCCTATTTCTAACATCTCTTCTACATTCGTTGGGCTCAGCACATTTTCCTTCTTTAGGTTTTTTCTATCTTTCTTCTTTGCTTCTATCTCTCTATCTCTAAACTCTTGTTGTCTGAGCACCCAACCTGTGGGATTGCCTTCTCTAGGATTAGAATAATTGTAATTTACTTATTTTAATGCAGTTAACCTTTCTCTCAAAAAAAAAAAAAAATGAGATGTATACGTATCAGTGTTCGAAATCTCAGCTCAAGCTTGGAACTCGGCCAATGCCTCTACTGAGTTACTCGGGCGAGTCTAAGTGGACTCTCCGAAGTCCTGCCTGAGTCCACAAAGGACTAAGGAAAAATAGAAAAAGGGAAAAACATAAATAACTGAAAAATTAATAGAATCGAGATATATTTAGGCCTCAAGTTCCATTTCATCAACTATCAACCATCTATTTTGAATAAATCAATAATAATCAAAATCAAGTTTTAAGAACTCACCCGAGTCTTGATCTGCAAAATCCATTGAATCTAGTATTTTTTCAAGAATCTAAGGCTTCTAATATGTAGGATCTAGTGAAAAATGTAGCTTGGGTTGAAGTCTTGGAAATTCTCAGGCCATTTACATGGAAATTTTATCAGATCATTGTAAAGAAGTCATATTTTGCTCTTAGATCTGCCTTGATAATTTTGTGTAATGAATGAAATTTTTCACGACATACAAATATGTTTTGAGTTTGATAAAAAATATAATAAGAAAAATCTAAATTTGCGTAAGACTGGAATCATTTCTGAGCCTCAAGAATCATGCTACATCATGTGCTGACTTTCCATTAGATCTGACCAAAACAGGACTGATTAGGATTTGAAAGATTTAATAAGACCTTTATTAAATTATTTTGCATGGTGGATTCCATAGAAGCATAGGCTAGGCCTCTTCAACAGCAAGGGACTTGTTTAGATCCATTTCCAGCCTACTGGTGGTAGACTGGACCCTCTAAACATGATAAGATGGTTTAGTATGCATTTCCTAGGCCATAAAAGACAGAAAATGCTAAGAGAACTTTCCTGCTGCTCAAAGGCGATCTCATTCCAAATGCTCATAAGAGTAGAAAATGACATGGTGGGTCTAATAGAGGGAATGCTCTCCAAAAATCCAAAGGGATTTCATGTGGGATTTATCTCTTCCTTTCCTAGTGATCTATTGTGCCATTGTGAAATCATGAAGAGGCCAAGAGTGTTATTCATCAAAATAGAAAAAGATGCACATCAAGAATGAAGGCAAAACCCAATCACTGAGGTCATTGACATTGGTCTGAAATTTATTAGTACACATGCTAAAAATTGGCAATCGACTGTTTATAGTGTTGCAACAATTATGTAGAGAACACATCGCATAAATTATAGTTAATAAAATCATGATGCTCTCATGAACTTCCTGCACAAATGCATGGAGCGGAAACCAAATACCCTTCAACAAGGGTAATTTTTTTCCATTATCAAATAGGTTTTTAAGAAAAGTAAAACATGAAGATATAACATCCATGAATTACATGACTGAAAATTTTGCCTAAATTAACCTACGACTCCAATTATTCAGAGAAACAGGACAACTGAGAACAAAACATCAAGCATAAAGTAACGTCAAACAGGAATTGCATACATTAATAAGCCCATCTGAGTGGTGCTGAGGCCCTTTTGAAAATCTTTCTTCCAGGACAGCAGTTTTAACCTTTTCCTCCAAGGTTTGCCCTTCAGATGGCAAGTTATGATGAGTCTGCTTCTTAATGAAACCTGAGGAACTTAAACAGCACCATTCTTAATCAGAAATAAACACTGAATTAGAGAGATCTGAGGAAACAAAAAAAGAAGAAAGGAAATGTCGATGGACTTCCTAGCTAGCATACTAGTATATTTCTACTAAATAGAAACAGGTTACCTGAATCAAATACATCATGCAAACTATCTCAGTCAGAGAGTAAATATTAGTTTCAATAGAACTTTTATGACACATACAATGAATAAACAAGGACATATAACATAATAGTCATGGATCCTCGGTACCTATCTCTAATTTTTGACAACCAAGAATACCTTTTCCAAAATACTAAGTGGCATCTTTATACTTTTAATTACTTTACATGCCTTTATAGCAATATATAAGGCCAAACTTTTGAAATAAGTCAAACACAAGGGTAAGATAGTCATATTCGGCGCTGAAAGGTGATTTACATGAAAGGATGGAGCTTTTAAGGCATTTGAGAAATAGCCTTTTGCTAATTTACCCCAAAAGTAATTATAGAACACAGATGAGCTGCTCAATGCAAATGCCTTTCCATTAAGCAGAATCAATAGCCAAAGGGGAGTGATGTCGAATAGTTTCTTGTTCTGGAAAAATCACGTACCTTTATACTTTCATTTGCCTATGCATGCCTCCGATTAATTAGAATTACCCATAAACAAGCCAGAAGACTATATACCCATGAATATCGAAGTGTTCCCAAGTAAGTATACTAGTGGTTATCTTTCATGAATAATTAAATGGAGATAAAATCAACCTCGATGCCCAACAAGGACTAACAGACGACAAGGAGAAAAGAAAGAGCAAAGGAGTAAAGAAAGAAGAAAACCACCATATAATTACCAAAGATCAAATATTTATTTTTTTATAAGTTACCCAGGAAAGAGTTGTTTTTCAAAATAAAATTACCTGGACAGGAGCAACTGAAAGCTTCAGGATCATAGTGAAGAACTTCAGAAATTAGGGTCCCAGGTTCCCCAGTGAGACTAGAAATAGAATTGGAATCATCTCTGAGAGATCTGCAAGCATAGATCAATTTAAGGCACAAGCTTGTGTAGCAAGTTAGAAACATGGCACACTTATTTTTTCAATTGTAGTAACATGACACACATTATCCTTTCAATTTAGAAAAACGCGGCCAAGAAAATAGCCAGGCCCAGATACTATGTACTCCATCAATCTGTCATCAGCGCACAGCTCGAAAGGCACATTTAACAGTTGTTCCTCGCATGTTTTAACATATTTCAACCAGTACAACATCATTACCTGTGATGTTTTTAGTCAGCAAAAATGGAGATTACACTACAGTAAGGCCTTGAATCAACAAATGGCTCCAATAATAGGAAATTTGATAACCATGTTTCATGTACCTCTCAAAATTCCCTTACTTTCATTGGAAAAAAAGAAAGAACAAAAAGGAAAAAAGAAAAACAACAGTACCCAGATCTAGTCAAAGTAAAAAAATATTGAGCAATGATTACAGAAGTGTCTTTTTTTTTCTTCTTCTTTTTCTTTAAGTTTCAAAAAATCTCTTCAACTTGAAATCGTACCTCATCCAGCTATTCAACTCGATTCTCCGTGGACACTTATATTGTCATAGTACTCATGTGTTTCAAGTTATTTCTAATCAGTATTCCACGATAGGACCAGAATAGATTAGATCAGTGTTTCAGACTCAGGCACGTCAACCCGGACTCGCCTGGGTAACTCAAACTTGGCAGGATACAGCCTATGTCCCCCCAAAACTTGGGTTATATATAAGTCATTTACAATTAATTATAAAGGATTTGTAATTAATTTAATCTTTGACTAAATCAATTATAATTGACTCAAAATTAGATTTCTATGTCCTTTTACAGTTTTATGATGTTTTTTGTTTTTCTAATTTTTCTAAGAAGATAACGATTTTTAATCAGTTTTCCTTTTTTCCTTTTTAAACAAATTATCTTGTCATTTATATACTCTTTGTTTTTCCCTTTTCTATGATTTTTTAATATTTTTTTGGATTTTTGGATTTTTGGCTTTTTGGCCAACTCAATGCGAACTTGGTTAAGTTGACTCGGACTCCCCCGAGTAACTCGAGCAGACCAAGGCCTGAATTCTAAAAAACGAGCCAAGTTTAAAACATTGGTTGAAATAGGTAGTCAAGTTTTTTGAAGAAAGCATACTATTTCTCTCTCCCGATTAACCACAAAGTAATAGTTGTATATTTTGTTCAGTAAGGCTCTAACAAATTCTCATCATAATTAAAATAGCGGGCAAAATATTTTTGTTTTTTTTGAGAACTCAGGCATAATATTTTTCCCTCATTGGTTAGACGATGAGGGTGAGTTTGGAGCACTGACAAATTACAAGTTCTCGGAACATAGCTATCGTTTTTCATCAGCTGCAGTTCTAAATATGTAGTTGTCTGATAACAATAACTTGGGCCTTTGTGCATATAACCTAACCAGCTAACCAAGAGAGATTAGATAAAAACAAATTTTTAATACTAATCTAAATAAAACCTTAATAAATATTTATGTTTCTTATTTAATTTCAAAGTTCATTTATATTTCCATGTTTATTGAAACTCACATAATTAATCTTTACTTGAACTTTTATGCTTACTTTTATTTATTAGATTCCACCGTTTTCTAATTTCTTTCTAACATTGATACCTATTTTTTTGAACAAAGTTATCTAGTTATTATGATTCAAATATCTATTTTCTTAGAAATTCCTTTTTAACAACTGAAATGGAATTTCTTTCTTAAATTTTTAAATTTTTATTTTCTTATATTACTTCCCTTGTTCCTATTTCTACTCTAGTTCATCTTTAAAAAAAGGTGGGACAAGTTTTAGGGGGAGAGAGGCATGAATTAAATTCTCCTTGGTCAATTATGATTAGAGAGAGCAGCCTATCAAAGAGCCTATCCTAAAAAGGCTTATCTACAAGAGTTATAAATAGAGAATTTAGGGAGTTTGGACTTGTTAATTTGAACACCATGTGTGTGTGTGTATGCATGTATGTATATGTATGGGTGTATTCTAATTTTGGACCAACCATTCTGCCAAGATCTTAGAACCTTAAGTCCTTAAGTCAGGGAGCCTGTCTAAGGTTTTTAAGTGGAAGTACTTTTACTATTTTGCCCTTTCTCTCCCTCCCCTGTTAAACCATGCCCCGTTGTCTTTCTTGGCCTTTGCCAGCAAAACCAGTGCAACAAAGAGAAAAGCATAGAGGCTAACGATAAGAGGCCAATATTCTTGATCCCAAATAGAGCATCGTCACCGCATGTAGTCATAAAAACAACATCACTATAACACCTAGCCCAAAACCACGAGATTGGACTTTTCTTTTTTTAGAGAGGGATCATGGTTCTCCTTGTTACAACAATGTTGGGTAAAGTACAGGGTTAAGAAAAAGAAAATCAAAATTTCTACATGAACTCATATAAGTAGTTAATGTTCAATCTCACGAAAATGTCTCTTATTTATCCTTAAATTGTATTTATAGGCTAGCGGAGCTCTCCACACCCACTTATCAAAACTTTGTTTCCAAGGTGATTGCCTTCGTCTAACTCCTGAGACTCAATCAATTTGACAATATACAAGCCCTCCAAAAACCTGACCAAATACCAAATGCCTCATCGTCATACAAACCCACCATGATTTTCCCCATTGGCTTCCCAATAGTTAATTATAATAAACTTTCTTGGTGACCCTCACTTGCAATTCTAGAGTCTTCAACTATACAAACAGAGAAAACTAATGTCACTCTCCTTTGTGCGGAAGAAGGGTGACATAGAAGGAGCTTTGAGTCAGATTATGAGAGGGTTGAGGAGAAATTGCTCACTAGTAAGAATTTCCTAAATTTCAGGAAATAAAAATAGTGAGAGATTGGATTTGTTCGATTTGTAAGTTAGTTTTGCATGAAAGATAGATGGAACGCAATTTTGGGGGATGAAAGAGACTCTTTAGTGGAAACCTTGAGGATGAAATGAGTGTAGTGTCTTGAGTGCACATCCTAAAAAAAAGTGTGGGAGATAAAGAGGAAGGATGAAGAATCACAAAGGAAGGGAGTAGGAGAGCGTGAAAGGATAAAAAGGTACTCTAATACACTGTAACAATGTGTATTTAAAATATATTGGATTGGATCATCCTGCCTGTATATTAATATTATATATAGAAATGCCATTTCAGTAGGGTATATATGTACCTGGAGGGAATCAATCCATAATTACAATATAACTTGATCAACAAACATTACAAAATGAGAATAACACATGTTTTTACAACATGTTAACCTCAGTACTTTTCCGTACATTACTCAAGACTTCTTTGGCTCTGCGTTGTTTAAGTTTCCATCATTCCCAAATGTATTGTTTAAGACATCTACTTATACATTTTACAAGAAGAAATGAAATTTCATTAACCATAAAAAAAAAAAAAATGTTTCCCATAATGTTCAAGTATGTACAAAATAATCATGAGTGTAACAGGTAGAAGGCAACCTTTTCCAATAATGTGATCAGAAGTTCTTATGTATTTTAATGTTCTCTACTGACCTAGTGCAGATGAAGACGGTTCCAGACAAAATCAAAACAAACATAACAAGTTCTCAATGCAAAAGCCCGAAGGCAAGAATTCAAAACTTTAAATAAAACATCAATGTAACTGTAATAAATGTTCTCAAAAGATAAAATATTCTCTAATCAAAGCCAAAACTAAACTTCATATCCCAAATGCATTCTTAAAGCTAAATTTTTCACCAATTTCATGGCAAACTTGGGCTTTTTTCATTACCATTGAGCACAATTCTAGGTTTTCTACAGATCATGAATAAAACCACTAACATTCAAAATCACTCAGTTAAATTTTCAAAATAGATCATCATCATTATCATCATCATCATCTAAGTATTATCTCAACTATTTGGGGTCACCTACAGGAATCATGTTCCATCATGCCACTCTGTCAAGGGCTATAACCTCATTCAGACCATAAGTCACCATATCTCTTCTATTACTTCCATCCATGTTCTTTTGGGCCTTTTCTTTGCCCTTTTAAAACCTTTGACATGAACCAAATCCTCCCTCCTAACTGTTGTTGTTGTCAACATTGCATATGGCCAAACCACCTAAGTCATCTTTGTTGTCAGGTCAAACCACCTAAGTCATCTTTCCATCATCTGATGGCCTACTGGAGCCTCCCCTGAGTTCCATCAGATATACTCATGCTTCCATCCATACCGTCAAAATATATTGTGATAATAAATTTATTAAAGACTAATGAAGATAATAACAGCACCCCTTAGGCTTCAACTTGCTCGTAGACATATTGGCTTGGACAAGGGAGGTCAAGAGTTCAAACCTTTGAAGTATGTACCCAAAATCCCCAACAAGCAGACTTAGCCTTTTTAAAATGAATAAAATAATAGTACAAATAATGCTACAACAGATAAAAAGGGTATAGTAAGCACTATTACTGCTACTACTGATGATGACGGACCAGCCAAAAAGTGGATATTGACAATGGTGAAAATGATACCGTTCCTGATACTAGTAGTAGAAATTACAGTTAAATTTTTGTTACTATTACTATTATCAAATCTTTCGTATCTAAAAAAATGCTATGGAGCACTTACAGGTAACTAACATCAGTGTCTTTGAGGAGAGCTGCAATCCTACTAGCTTGTGCAAGTATCTCAGGACGATCAATGAATTGAAAGTTTTGATTGTCGAAGAGTGAGAGATCTGAGCTGAGAGCTCCGCAAAAAACTGGAAGTCTGGGCAAGGGCAAGCAAGGAGCAATCTCTGTATATGGAGTGCTGGATAATCTATAGGCCTTTTCGTGGCTGCAATCATTGCGTTTTTCATGACTTGAGCTCATCATGAAAAACAAAAACTAATCACCAGAAAATTACACTGTCAATGCCCACATTAGGACTCATCTCTTCTGAACTACACCATTAATGGATAGACATAGTGGTTTTCACCTGAATTTCTCAGATAAATGGCCCGAATCAATGCTCATAGGCTCGAAAAATACATGAAGGACTATAATTAAGATCAGAACCGGTAAATCACACAGTAATCAATGGAGCTAGAATGAAGTCACTGAAAACTCGAGAAGAACAGTGACACAAACTGTAATGGATGAATTAGGCCAAAGAAAACGCAATTACGGGAAAAAATAGGACTAAAGCCTATTGAATAGCCTGATGAAGGCTTGTAAAAATCCAAGAATTCTAAGTTGCAGAGAAATGGCGGGTAAAAGAGGAGAGAGAAAATTTAGGTCAATACCTTTACTTGCATTTCAGGCAAATGCGGAATGCGTTCGCGGGCGCTGGGATATAGTGGTGGGAAAATTACTATTGTACCCTTATTATTTATCCGATTGTCTTAAAGACCCCCAGTAGGGAGCAGTTTTTTTGGGGGGAAAATATTTAGTTTAAATTATGTGAAAAAAACTCATGAATTTGAGCCATCCGATTTATTCATAACCATCCGATTAACTGAAAATTAGGACAACGTCTTTAAAGGCATCGAATTCATATACTAAGAGCTCGTTTGGTTCCCGGGAAATAAGTTTTTGGGAGACCTATTTCCATACAAACGGCTGGTAAATGTTGTTTGGATGCCCTCTTAGGGTAGAATTCACATTTTTAATTGGAGACCGATTTTTACGTTTTAAAATGTTTTTTCTTTTTTTTTGGTGGAAATATCAATTCTACCGAAGTAGGTGGAATTAACATTTTTGGGAGATCGAAAGAGAGCCGCAAGACCTAAAAACTTGAAATAAGGGGTGGTAATAGGGGGGTGGTCCGGCCCAACCCTAAAAACTAGGGTCTGGGTGTGGCATGAGGGTCAAGCAACCATGGCCCTAGGGTAAGGCTTGGGCGAGCCAAGGCCATGGCTAACCCAATTTGGCCATCTTTTTTTTTATTTTGTTCATAGTTTTTCATTTTATTAATCATGCCCTTGATGTGCCTAGAGTCGAGCTTGGGCCAGGACCTTTTTGGCCCAGTCAGGGCCGAGCTGAGCCTGAGTCGACTTTTTGGGAACTACGGTTGAGCTAGGTCCACGCCTGGCCCTACCCTTTGGGGACTACGGTTGACCCAATTTAAGTCTAATCCAATAGATAAAAAGTAAAAGAAAAATACAATTGTTTTTCAAAAATAGGACTTGAATATAAAATAAAAATAAAAATGACTAATTAAAAATTAAATTTCTCAATATAATTTAAATGTATCTGGTATAACTACACCACAAACCCGTTTTTTCTCCGAGATTGAGACTCTAAAAAGCTCTAAAACATTCAAATAAATAGTCCTTCAGGAAAATTTGATTTGGAGCTCGTGATATGCTCCATAACTGTTCCATTTATTGAAATGGACGTTTAAGATCAGATTTTAAAGCAGCAGCATAAATGGTGCACATTTAGGGTCCAAAAGATTGCATTTTGGGTAAAGGAAAATACTATGTTTGGTTAACCACTTTGGAATTATGGTGAACTTTTGGAAAACTATCTTTGATTTAAGTTGAGATATTGAAAATTAGGAGATCTGAAAATTAGCCACTTTCAACCCATTTACTAAAGTTTCCATTAATGAGATAGAAATATTTGTTAAAGGAAAATTGTTCCATGAGGCTGTGGGAGCAACAGGCCACTAACTCTTCAACGTCCATCTTTAAGATGGACGTTGTGTAAAACGCACAGTGTCAATTCAACTATGGTGCTAAAACATACCCACAAAGAACACACATTTTAAAGATCAAAAAATAATTTTTTTTTCATATTTATGATCAACTCAGCTTAGATGGTGAATCTCTAAAATTTCGGAAGTAAAATCTATCTTTCAGGTGAATTTTAGTGGGGCCACACGAGTACATATGAGTCAGCTAACTCATAGAAACCCCATCCTTTGTTAAATGAATGAGATTTTGAAATCATAACTCATCTACAGCCGGTCAAGTGAAATAGACGTGTACCACATTAGAAGGAGAAGATTTGGATAAGGTGAGAGCATGTCTAAGTATTTCGATTCTTTTTTATTTTCTCTATATATCAAATAGAGCAAAATTTTGGGCTTTCATACTTTTCACCCTCAATAACCTATAAAAAATAAATTGGAAAAAGTATTATTATAAAAGGACACGGTTAGCATGCAACCAGCCCGCATATTGTAGAAATGCGGGCATGAAACAATTGTTCTTATCAAAATACAGTTGATAGCATATCTTATATATATATTGTATTGAGCTAAATTTTGGCTATCTATGCTTATATATATACACACACACATTGGATTGAGCTAAATTTTGGTCATCTATGCTTCTCCCCCTCAAGCACTTATAAAAAACATAAAAATTCTAAGAAAAAAAAATGTTGAAACACCTTTGAAACTCTACAATCACCTAAATTACTTTGGATCTCAACCATCAAATCTTGATTGGGCAGTCTAGAGCATGTCATAGTATTTCAATTTTAATTTTTTTTTGCTTTTGTATGGGTGGGGTCAAAAAATCTTGGTTTGATTTGATTGGACAGTCTAGAGCATGTCAAAGTATTTCAATTTAATTTTATTTTATTTTGTGTGGGTGGGTCTAAAAATCTTGGTTTGATTTGATTGGATGATCTAGAGCATGTCAGAGTATTTTAATTTTAATTTTATTCTTTTTTTTGGCGGTGGGTCAAAAATCTTGGTTTCTACACATCTAAATGACCTACACTTACCAAAAAAATATTTTAAAGTTACCATTTTAAAAATAAAATGATTAATTTGCCCCTAAGACTTTGAGGGGTATTTTGGTTATTTTAGATTATATGAATTACTTTTTGATATTATTTGTTGAAAGCACATAATTAGGCGCACATACCCTCCAAATTTCATCTTGATATGAGTTAAAAAAGTTAAAAATATTTGAAGCTTTGTGCACATTTTCAAAGTGACAAAAAAAAATCCAAAAGAAATAGTATAAATTGTGCATCTTGTGACACATTATCTAGACCGACCATTTTCAATATTTTCATATGTGTAGATCTACTTGATTTTAACCATTTTTTAAGTTTAAAATTTTATAATTCGATATAAAAATAGATATTTAGATGATCCCAAAAATTTGGAGGTACGTCTTAATTGGATTGTTTAAGGTTGCAACCTTATAGAGACTACACCCAAATCCAAAAAGTGGGCAATCCATGTTTGATGTTGCTTTTATTTATTTGTTAGAAAAAAAAACAAGAGAGAGAAAAGCCAGGTAATATAGAGTACCCCAATCATCATAATAACTCTCCCTCTCACTATATTTGTAGGACCTTGACCCATATCTTTAAGAATTGGGCCTCAACAAATCACCCTAACATTATTTAGTAAGAGAGAGGATAGTTATGTAATAAGACATGAGTGGCTTTTAGGGATGGATCTTTTAGTTCAATTTTTTAATTTTAATTTTTTTGTTTTTAGATTTAGATTGATTTATATAGAGACTCTAATTTTTTTTTTTCTAAAATTCTAAATTTTTTATTTATAGGCAGAAGGTCGGTCATCTTGCCTTTTTTGTTATTGTTTTAAAAATTGCCCTTCACTCTGAAGACAGAATCCTCGGTCCAAATTTTATTTTTATTTTTCTAAAAAAGGTGGGTTGACCAACTTTCTTTGTAATTTTCATCTTTAAATGGAGCATTTCGTATTTTAGGAAACATTTTAGGGTTCGTGTGTAAATCACTCTTAGATTTAAGGTTTAAAAGATGGGAAATGTTTCTATACTTCCCCCATTCAGCTGTCCAATTTAGATAAACTAGATTCGACGCTTTATAGTATTTTATTTTTATTTTTTTTGTTTTTTTACGAATTTTATGAATATGAAATTTGGTATGTGCCATTTTCTCAATGGGGGCACACATAAAAAAAATATTAAAAAGAGTTTTTCAATAAAATGTGATGATCAAAATACACTTTAAACTTTTTAGGGGTATTATGATTATTTTATTTTATTGAGTATTTTTTGTATTTCTTACTACTATTAGTTTAAGAGAGATGTGGACACTCAAAATTTAGTGTTAAAATATTTTGTGAAAAAATGAAAAATAAAATAGTGTAGAGATGTTACATTGTGATTGGTACCTTCTTAGCAGTCTATTCAGAATGGACAATTGGATAAGGAGAAGTATATAAATTTTATACGGAAGAGAAAGCTTAAAAAGCTTGTCCTTAAAATATTAGACCAGTGCATGGGAATACCTTGCACATGTTACTTCTATATGGATGTTTACTCTCTATTTTCTTACATGTACGTTTTATCATCACATGGCATCATATTGTTTTGGAAAAAGTTTATATAAGGTTGCAATGTGGATGCATATCAAAAAATCATCGAAAAAGGTTGTTTTGAGTCTCAAAAACCATCTAATTGAGCATCTCGACATTGCATGATTATGAAAGAAAATAGGATTTTGAGTCCCAAAAATAGTGCATCTTACAATACATTATCTAGACTGTCCATTTTCAAAAATTTCATATGTTTATATATCTACTTGATTTTAACCATTTTTGGAGTTTAAAATATTATAATTAAATATAAAAATAAATTTTGAGATAATCCTAAGAATAATTTACATCAAAATTATATGTTATAATCAAAATTGAAGGTGCGTCTTAATTGGATTGTTTAAGGTTGCAACTTTATGGAAACCACACCCTATTGTTTTCACGTAATTCTTTGACTTTTGCAATGAAGAAAGTCGGTGCCTGCTCAACTTCATTTTGAGTTTTGTGGATTCTAGATTGGACTTTTGAGTTTTCCTTTTATAAGAAATATTGCATTTGAGAGTGCCTGATAATGGTGCTTTTTGATAGCTCACTGACTAAACTTAATAATTTAAAAATTATAAACTAAAACTCTTTAATGAGATTTTTTGAGAATATATAAATTAGAGAAAATAAGATTGTCTAAATAAATACAATGATAACTTGAAGAAAATGTAGAACTAAAATAAGAATTGTACATCATGTTTATTTGTTTAACTCTTTGGCTAATGATTTGTCAATTTATTTCTTAAATACGGGGAGAATAATGCGAGGGATTTCACTTTGTCCCTGTGGAAGTTTGTATACATTGTTGAGAAAGGTTTCTATGCTTTTTTTATTGTATAAAACTTTTATACTTTCTCTCCGTCCAACTGTCTATTTTAGATCAGGTCAGCGACTAACTACTTAATCTAGCTCTGACGCTTCAGTGTATTTTATTTTTAATTTTTTTACTAACTATATGAATATGGAATTTGGTACATATCATCACCTCAATGGGGCTCATGTAAATAAAATATTAAAAAAATATTTTTGATAAAATACAATGACCAAAATGCCTATGAAACTTTCAATGGTATTTTAGTCATTTTATTTTATTAGGAATATTTTTTTATATTTATTTTTTGAGTAATGATCCTATAAGACCCTCCCACACCCATGTGTGCAGGACCTCTAAGGATCACTATTAAATTTGGCACAAATCTAAAAAAAAATCAAGTCCCACACCCATGTGATAACTTTTCTTCAGACCTGTGCCAAATTTAATGGTAATTCTTTGGGGTCCTACACACATGAGTGTGGGAGGGTGTCATAGGATCATTACTCATATTTTTTATAGGTGCGAGTTCAATGGAGGATTGCACGCCCAAATTTTGGTGTCAAAATGTTTTGTATAAAGAAGAATTAAAAACAAAATAGTATAGTGGGTGGCATTGTGATTGTGGCCATCTAAGTCTTCCATTTAAAATGAATAGTTGGATAAGGGAAGTATAGAAGTTTTATATTGTAGGGGAACCATAGTTGGGTAATTGTATTACCTTTTCTCCTACTCATAAAGCATAGTTATGGGCTTTTTAATTTCATTAAATGGGTAGCTATATAATACTCTCTCTCAAGCTTCTAAATTGAAATGTAAGGTTTATTCTAGAATTGGATATAAAATTTGCTCTTCTACTTATTTTGAAAGTATTTTATTACTCTTCTCTCCAATCTTGAAAGCCTCGTTACGTTGTATTTTACAATTCTATGAATGTTTATCAACATAAAAACAAGTGTAGAAAAGAGTAAATCGAAACGGTTAACCAAACATAGGGCCGGAAGTGGTTCAACCGGCCTAACTGGATAAGTCCCAGGTGGTCAAAAAAGTGTTATAAAGTTCAAAAAAAGATCTAATAAAATATAAAAAATATATTTAAAGCATGATTAAACAAAGCATATCCAAATGAAGTTGAAAATTAATGAAAAAAATGGACTTAGACCATCGATTTGTGTCCAGAGGTATTTTTAAATTTTCTAAAAAAAATGGAATAAATTATAAATAGCCAAAACAATTTCCAATATTTTCCAAAATGATAAAACATTAAAAATTACATTACAAACAAAGTCCATTATTTTTTAGGATTTTATAAATAAGGATTTTATATGAAGATGAGGTTAGCATGCGGGGCAAGCCCACACATGTAGAAATGCGGGCCCCTTAAAAAATCTATTTTTGAGATGGATTTTTGGACTTAATTTTTAAGTATACGTAATCTCTATCATGGAGATCATGTATATGAAAACTAAATAATTTTTAAATACTAAAAATAATAATTGTATTAAGAAAACATTTAGACCGTTAGTTTTAGATAGACCACATATTCACATCCATCGTTAAGAGAGATGCCTTATAGTTCCGGACTGCATATGTAGAAATACGGTCTAGCTTGTATGAAACAATTTTTTTATATATAATATTTTTGAATTTTTTTAAAATACCCAATCGATTCATCAAAACTAGTCGAAACCGAAACCAGTCAGTAGATAGTTCCGATCAACTACTTATGTACTCCATAAAGACGTCGAGAACTATATGCTTTCCCATTCTATTTTACACTCAGGAACCTAAAGGTAATTGTTACGTGTGTATGGGTTGCAGTCTTAATATTCCTCCTCCGTGTGCGTTTTCCTTCCTAAAGTCAGAATAAATTAGTATTGTGGAGTACAAATAGATGAGATAGAAATATAAAACACGTATAGAGAGATATAGAAGAAAAATGTGATAATTGAAAGGGTAGAAAAGAGATATACCTAAACCAGATAAGAGAACAGAAGTTCAACATGGAAAACAAATGCGATGTGAAACTCAATAGCAGTTAGCTCATTGCATTTAGGGCATTCGAAACCCGAATTTCATATATGGGTATGATTTCAGATATGGGTATGGTTCCAAGATTTGAATTCGAATCTAAAATTTAGATGAAAATAGTAATTTGGATTGGATTTAAGTATAGGTGGACCCAATCTAGATCCGACCTTATGTTTAAAATTATATATATATATGTATATATATATATATGATTCTATGAGACCCTCCCACCGATGTGTGTAGGACCCAAAATGATCACCATTAAATTTGGTACATATCTCTAGAAAAGTTATTACATGGGTGTGTAAGATCCCATATGAACACCATTAAATTTGGTACAGATCTCTAGAAAAGTTATCACATGGATGTGGGACTTGACTTTTCTAGAGATCTGTGTCAAATTTAATGGTGATCCTTTGGGGTCCTATATACATGGGAGAGTTGGAAGAGCTATGGCCACCTCCCTCTTCGTTTGTTTTGAATTGACAAGGATTTGATTCATTCAGTTGCAAAAAGATTTCTAGGGAGAGAGAGTGCATTGTTCTATGGAGAGAAAATAAATTTGGTATTATTTTATTATATGCATTTAGTGAGACGTACCCCATCTACGACAGCAAGTTCGAGAAATTTTTTTTTGATGAAGCCCTATATGTTCTGACTGTCGACGTTCGCAGATTAATTTTGCGCTAAAGTAAACAAATTTCTTTTTATATTTTTTACTCTATTTTTCATTTTCTTTTTTTTTGGGTACACATGTAGAGGTGACAATGGGCCTAGACCCGACATGGATCCAGGTATGGGTCTAATATTTGGACTCGGTGGGTCGTGTCCAAGTCCAAAAAAAAGGCTAAAAAAGGCAAAGAAAAAAAAAGTTCACAGCAAGAGTGGGAATGGACTGGACGAGACCCGGGACCCGGCGGGATAGACTCAAGACCGGACGGGATAGACTCGGGACCTGATGGGTATGGGTCCAACTTTTGGACCCGACGGGTCAGGTCTGGGTCTAAAATCTAGACCCGAAAATACTATTTGGGTATGTGTCCGGTCTAGCTATACCCGGCCCATTGCCACCCCTATACACACGATCATCATCCTTATTATTTTGAAAATGGTCGACGTTTTTTTTTGGAAAAATCAAAATCAAACAATAAAAAATAAGATCATTATAAATAAAAATTTTAAAAATCAAATAATTTAAGCAGTTCCTTCATAACACTCTAACTTTCTATATTAAACAAAATCCTAAAAAACTTGACATCTTATTAACAACAAACATGTTTTTTTTTATAAATAATCTGAGCACCTTTTTCAAAAAATCCTAATCCTACGCCATTTTGTATGTATGGGTGTTTGATCAAAATATTTCAAAGAATGTTTTCCACAATGTTGATTGATGGGGACTAAGATGTTTAATTAAGCTATTGATATCCTAAAGATATCAAAAAACAAGAGTTTAACTAGATTTCCCTCAAGTATTTATTTGTTGAATATCAAATTTCATTTCTATATATTCAACTTTTTATTTCATTGCAGCTTATATAAAAGGGATTATATATCTGTGAGTCAGTTTGTGCTTGAAATTTTGTATTGGGCACTTTGGGGGGGTTTTGGGTTCCATCTTGGTGGGGACTTGTTAGGATTTTGGGGTTCTTAGTAACTAATTAAGTTTTTTTTTTTTGGAAATTAGTTAGTTTTTATTCTTTGATAGAAGAATATTTATTGTATTTAACTGATTAAGTTTTTTATTTGGAAATTAGGTAGTTTGACGTAGAAGAATTATTTCTTGTAGTTTGATTTTCGGGAGATGCATGAACTTTTTCATAAAAAGTTTGTGTTTGCTAGTTTATTTTGATAGAAAGGTGGCTTCTCATGATAATCAGTTAATTGAATGGTGGATATCTCCTAAATTTAATGGATATTGGCTATTTTTTTAGTCTTATTTTTCAAATGTGGATGATATTTGAATATTGTTTAATTTAGAGTTTCAACTGTATC
Source organism: Amborella trichopoda (assembly GCF_000471905.2). The sequence goes on from NW_006497450.1 coordinate 585,642, forward strand.
ATTTAAGATGGCTTGCAATGAGGTAATTTTTTTGCTCACTAATCTAGATTTCTTGTCATGGTGGTCCCTCTTTTGAATCTTGATAGTTGACTTTGAAATTTAATTGTCATGGTCTTGGTAATTTATGCCAATAAATGGAGCATTTAGAATTTTAGAAAAAAAAAATAGAGTCCATATTATAAATCAATCTAAATCTAAAAACAAAATAATAAAAATTAGAAAACTCAATTAAGAGATCCATCTCTAACAGCCAATCCTCTCTTACTACATAACTATCCTTCTCTTACTAAATAATGATAGGGTAGTTTGTTGAGGCCCAATTCTTAAAGATATGGATGAAGGCCCTACAAATATAGAGGGTAGTTTATATTACCTAGCTTTTCTCTCTAACAAAGAAATACGAGCAACATCTAAGTGAATGTCGTGCAAGAAACTAAACTGAGAAAGAGAGATTTTGGGAGAAATACGCCAAAACCCAAATGTATGTGATTCAAGAAACAAGAAAAATAGGTGGAAGAGAGTTGAGATTTTTTTTTGTTTTTTGTTTACAAGAAAGAGAGTTGAGATTTTAGTGCCACTTTCCAGAGAGAAACAACAAATATATTCTAAAAAAATAAGAGCAATCAAAAAGGGAGATTTTTATGCCACTTTAGAGAGAGACAAACCAAATATATTCTCGAGAGAGCGAGAAAAGAGCAAAACTGATATTCACATTATTACTAGGTTGTTTTTTTAAAGGACATGGATTCTATGAGTTCATGTAGAAATAGGTCGCCTCTTAAACATCTATTTTTGAGACTGATTTTTTGACTTAATTTTTAAGGACATGTAATCTCTAACATGGAGATCATGAATATATAGTAAATAAATAAAATTTAAAATTTAAAAATAATAATTCTATTAATAAAACATTTGGACTATTAGTTTCAATTGTTTTTCGTTGGACCACTTATTTGCATCCATCTGTAAGATGGATGCTTTATACCTCGGGGACCGCAAATGTAGAAATGCCGGTCCCCGCTACATGAAACAATTTTCCTTTTTAAATATTCTTTCTAGTGTTTCACATTAATTCAAGGTTCATTTAACCCAAAAGACGAACAAGCAAATTATGAAGGATATTATTAATAATTTACTCTTTGTATTGCCACATATACCATAATAGTAAATTATTATGTATTTATAAATAAACTAGTCTAAACGCACGTGCTTTGGATGTGGATTAAATGAATTAATGATGAAAAGAAAATAAAAAATTGTTTAAATTGAAAATACAAAAAACCTCAAAAATTATAGATTTAGGTATTGCAATTACGAGATCTCACTTTCTAAGGTCATAAAAACAAAATTGACCGCACATGATTTTAGAAGCTAAAGCATATGATTACATACTTAATACTAGCAAAAGTAATATAAATCAAATTGTTTTAAAATAATTGATAACAAATTACTTGAATTAATATACCTCTTCAACCTCCTCTTTTTTCTCAACTTATTCAACAGGTAGTTATGTAAATTTAACTTTTATTTCGATCTAAAATTACGCTTAATAAGCTCCTATAGATACAAAATAAAAAAACAAGGTTTTGTTTTGATCTTACAAATTTTGTTATTTGCTAAAGCTACGCTTGATAGGCTCTAATAACAGATTAAAAGGAAAAGAAGAAAGAAGACTATTCACAATAAAATAGTGTTATCGAAAGCCCTATCATGTTAAAAGCACGAGATTCTAAGCTTCTTATTTAAGTCTTGTAATGTTCAAGGTGCTAATAATGAAATGTATGCAAAAGACATGGCTAGTTAGTCGGAGGTTGCTATTATAAGAAAATTATATCAATGTAAAAAATGTTGAAAATTTGCTTATTTAACTAAGGAGTGCATAGTCCATTCTCTCGTTGGTGTATACTATACACCTACTCTATCAAGCTGATGACCTATCTTCACAGGTTTTTTTTTTTCCAATATGGGATCCACCTAAGAATATCACTAGATGATTATTTTCAAAAGAGAAAATTCAAATTTTAGTGGTGGATCTTGAGAAACGATATCGGTGGCGTTCACCCCTCTGGGCTCTGCCACCCATAATAATGTTGAATTCAACGCCTTTAACCTTGGTTCCTCCCCAACTAAAAATTCAAATTGTTTTCCACTCTTGAAAGCGACTCAAAGATGTTAGTTCAAAAGAAATGCAATCCTTCGGAGTTAGCTTTAAGAAGGTATAGTGGAGTGGTATTAGTGGTGGGAATAGAAACCACAACGTGGTGATTAGGGTGTAGGTGTACTACCACCACGACCCCAGCCCCTTTCAAACTCTCCTAGTAATTTACAATGGAGATCCGTGTACACTTTCAAAGTGGTAAACAATGGAGATCTGTGTACACTTTCAAAGTGGTTAATGCAGTTGATGTCTGTCTTGCTAAGAAGGCAGCTAGCCTAGCTGAAGCTACAATATGGCGAACGAGGCCACCTAATTTATTAACTCCTTTGCTTCTACATGATATTACCAACGTTCCAAATGAAAGGGTTGTAAAATGATATGTATTGAAATGTTTTATATTTCAATAAAAACAAGGTAGGAACCCTCAATCCCCCTGATTCATCCAAATATTGTTTTTCTTTCAATTTTAGGTTTTCTATCACTTAGGTCTTACCTTCAAAAGAATTGGTCGGTCTTTGTTCAATACTGGGGCATTAATTTTTTCAATAGCATAGAAAGTGTGATTTAGAATTTCTTGTTCAGGTTAGTCTATGAGTTCAAGGGGTTACATTCCCAAAATATGAGGTCCCATAATTACTCCTAGGTCGAGGGAATAAATGGACGCTATGCTCTTGTGAGAGCATGAAATCATTTTGCTTAATCAAACGTCTTTTGATCCCAAAAAAGGCCAAATAACAACGAAAATTATTATAAAAATATTTTTTTAAAATGAAAACAAAAAACTTGTTATTAATATGGAATACAACAAAAACTTTACAAACCAAAAAAAGTGTGTAATTTGATCAAAGCACCCATCGTAATTATCAACAAGAATTAAAAACTGTTAAGTATCTTAGAAAATAGGAATCGATAGTAAGTACAAATGAACTTTATATAAGTTGCAATGAAGTAAAAGATGTGGATATATAGAAATGGAAGATTCATATATTATTCAATAAATAAATAATTGAGGAAAATCTATATAAAATCTTTTTGAGATTAACATTGAAGACATTAGTAGCTTTATAAAGCATGTTAGTCTCCATTGATCAGCATTATTTGTTCAAAATATTTGATCAAACACCCACCCATGTTTTTCATAGTAACATGTTTGTTGTTAATAAAAATGTCATGGGCATTCTTATAATTGTTAAGAAACGAAGACGAAGCACTTGTTTTTATTGTTTGTTTTATTTGCATGTGTGTACGAGAGAGATGTTTATCAAAAGTTGCACATTTATCGTCCTCCCATAGGAGTATATTGTGCATTTACTCCCATAAGAATTGAATCCATCAGAGATTTTGTGGAAAGTTCGCTTTGTGAGTAGGGGCCAAAACCATTGTCGAAGAATATTGAAGATTCGAATTCATGGACATGGATATGAGACATTTCGGATCTTCGAGATCTGATGTCATAAAATGCTTTAGTCATTTTGGATATGGAACATCCAAAGTGGTGGCAATTTTGATATAGAGAAAACAAATAAAAGAAGATAAATAAAAGGCGCTCAAAAATTAGAAAAATTAGAGGGAATTCTTTAAATAACAATTATTGTCGGGGATGTATATGCACATTTTCTTTTTTCTCTATAAAAAAAAGTTTATAGTAACCTAAAGTTTATACAAGAATATTAAGAAGATCAAATCGATTTATGAGGAAATCCTTGGTAAGTGAGTTTATATCAGTGTATGGATCTAATTCTTGAGTAAAATGTTGCAAGAAACTAATAGCAATAAAGCCAATCTAATATTGTGGGGTATGGAATTCTAAAAAAAGACTTGTTAGGAATCCGGCTTGAACTTGAGTACTTAGTAGTTGACATTACTAATGTTGCATTTCAAGATTGATTCCATTAACTATCTTAAAAAAAAAGAAAAGAAAAAAGAAAAAAGATATTAGAGAAATCTCCAAAAAGCCCTCAAGTCTTTTCCATGCACATTGGACCTAAAAGGTGAATTTGGCCATATTTTGGGAGAACATAAAATCAGTGCTAGAAAGTACTAGGTCATTATTTGGTAGAAGTATGGCTTTATAAAGTTGAATTTAGTCATAAAATTATTAGTATTTGAAAATTTTACAGATTGATCATGTTCATAGTATGAGGCGATCACATAAAATTCAGTGGAGATGTGCTTCTAGAGTTCTATGTGATTGTCGCATACCATTGAGACTGAATGGAAAGTTATATAGAACCAGCCATGTTTTTTTAGGTGGAATGTTGGGCGGTCAAGAAACAATATGTCCATAGGATGAGCATAGCTAAGATGACGATGTTGAGATAAATGAGTGATGAGATAAGCGCGGATGGAATGCGGAATGAATCCATACAAAGAAACTTAGTTGTGGCTTCAATAGGCGATAAGATGAGGGGAAACTATGCATAGGTGGCTGGCTATTGCAGCGTAGACTTAATACAACATTGGATAGGAAGCGTTATTTGGTTTAAGTGGAAAGATCTAAAAGGGTAATGAGAAGGTCCAAAAGGATATGGATAGAAGTAGTAAGAAAACATATGGTAATTTTGGTCTTACTGAGGGTATGACCATTGACATACAAGAATGGAGAAAATATAAACATGTAGTTATGGAATTCCCTGATCCCAATTACTGGGTCGTTATAAAATTTTGAATTCCAAAAAAAGTTTAAACCACTCAGATCTATAAACACATGAAAATCGTAAAAAATGGACTGTCCAAATAATGTGCTGCAAGATGTACTAGTTTTAGGACTTGAAATCTGTTTTTTCTTTTTTCATATTTATATATATTGATCAAAAGATGATCACTTAGATGGTTTTCCAATGTCAAAATAACCTTTTCCAATCGAGTTTTGATGTGCACCTTACTAACACAATTTAAAGTGTCAACGTTATATATACTTATTCGAATATAAATAGAGGATATGTGATATTAAAAACTCATGTCACCATAAAAAGCATCCAAATTATATATAAAATATGTATAGATTAATTTCATAATTTAATATTGATTTTTAATGAGAAAATCAGGATACATATGCAATTCATTCCAATAGCAAAAATAATTAAACTCTAGTGCAATTAGAAAGCCTAGGAGGATTATTATAAACAAGAACAATAATAGAGAGGGCCACACCACTGCCTTCTCGATTCTCTCTAAAATTAACAGAAAAGAAAAGAAGGGTTCTTAGAGGATTACAACATAGCCTCCTCTCTCTACAAATCTTTAATTTTAGATTGTGGAAGCACTCAAGGTGATTTGGTTCACAAAAAATAGAAAATCCTCTCCACATGAAAAATAGGAAGCCAAAGCATGATTCCCCATATGATATCACCGTAATTTATTGCTTAAGTTTTTAGGTAGATCCAATTATGATAGAAATATATTAAAACAACAATTTGAAAATAACAATGACTATATATGGAAGAGAATAATATAGATAAATAATCAATTCAAACAAAGATAGATCAATAACAAAGGCCAATTCCAACCAGTGTCACTCTTACCTCTATAAAAACAGAATATAATATAAAAACAATTCCAAATTATAATTTTTTATTTTTTATTATATCAACTCACAAAATAACGTCCAAGGAGAAAACTTCTATAAGGATTATTAAGTCGGCAGAGAGCAATTGGTAACTGCATACCAGACAGCTACTCCCATTCTCTAGGCAAGCAACAATGCACTCCCCGTTCTCTAGCCAAGCAATAATTCACTCCCCATGATATATATGTGAGCACGACATCGCCCTCACATCAACCGTGTCAAAGCCCATGTCATACAAGCAAATGGTGTAGACAACTTCTTCATCATCTTCGATATCTATTCTCTCTAAGATATCACTTTTTAAGGTCATCAAAACAAAATTGATCAGCTATGATTTAAAAAGCTAGAACATATGATTACTTACTTAATACTAGCCAAAGCAATATAAATCCAAGAATTAATGTACCTCTTCAATCTCCTCTTTTGTTTGAACTTGGTTCAATAGGTAGTTATGTAAATGAAACTTATCTCAACTTTTAACTTTTATTTATGCTTAATGGGCTCTTATAGATACAAAATAAAAAAACAAAGTTTTGTATTGATCTAAAAAATTTAGTTTTTTTTTTTGGTTATTGGCTAAAGTTAGGCTTGATAGGCTCTTATAACGGACTAAAGGAAAAGAAGAAAGAAGACTATTCAGAATAAAATAGTGTTATTCAAAGCCCTATCATGTTAAAAGCATGAGATTCTTAGTCGGAGGTTTATATTATTGGAAAATTATAGTAATGTAAAAACTGTTGAAAATTTGCTTGTTTAACTAAGGAGTGCATATTCCATACTCTCGTAGGTGTATACTATATACCTACTCCATCAGGCTGATGACTTATTTTCAATGTTTTTTTTTTTCAGTATCGGATCCACCCAAAAATATCGCTAGATGATTATTTCCAAAAGAGAAAATTTGAATTTTAGTGGTGGATATTGAGAAACGATATGGGTGGCGTTCACCCCTCTAGGCTCTGCCATACACAATAATGCTAAATTCAACACCTTTAACCTTGGTTCCTCCCTAACTAAAAATTTAAATCGTTTCCAACTCTTAAATCAAGAGCTACTCAAAGATGCTGGTTCAGAAGAAATGCAATCCTCGCTGTCAATTGTGTTTCAAAACTTGACTCTCGTAACATTTTTTTTTTTATTCAATGGGGACGACAGACCCTACCCGTTATTTCAAGTAGATTAGGAGTTAGCTTTTTCAAGGTGTAAATCGGGTGGTGTTAATGGTAGGAATAGAAACCACAATGTGGTCACTAGGGTGCGGGTGTGCTACCACACGACCCTAGCCCCTTTCCCACTCTCCTAGCAATTTACAGATATGTGTACACTTTCAGAGAGGCCAATGAGGTTGCTAATTGTCTTGCTAAGAAAGCAGCTAGCCTAGGTGAAGCTACAATATGGCAAGTTAAGCCAACAATTTTTTTAACTACTTTGCTTCTACATGTGTTCCAAATGAAAGGGTTGTAAAATGATATGTATTGAACTGTTTTATATTTTAATAAAAACAAGGTACCCTCAATCCTTTTGATTCATCCAAATATTTCTTTTCTTTTAATTTTAGGATTTCTATCTTTTACCTTCAAAAGAATTGGACGGTCTTTGTTCAATATAGGGGCATTACTTTTTCAAGTGCATAGAAAGTATGATTTAGAATTTCTTGTCGAGGTTAGTCTATGAGTTGAAGAGGTTACATCCCCAAAATATGAGGTTCTATAATTACTCCTAGGTCGAGGGAATAAATGGACACTATGCTCTTGCGAGAGCATGAACTCTTTTTGCTTAATCAAAAGTTTTGATCCAAAAAAAGGCCAAATAACAAAGAAAATTATTATAAAAATATTTTTTAAAAATGAACGTAGAAAACTTGTTATTAATATGGAATACAACAAAAACTTTTTTTTTTTGTCAAATATTCTTTACTTTATTTATAAAATCTACTCAAAAGAAATTACATCAAAGGAGATATCTAGAGAGGACAAAAGGGCCCCCCCTTTAGCCAGAACGTTACCCAATGAATTTGCCTTGCGAAAGATATGACCAAAAAAAAATGAAAGTGGCGCCACCAGATTCATAATCTGCAGCCAGCTAGACCTTAGTTCCTATGGAATACGCTGCTCCTTCTTGCACCAACTAATTAGATTAATTGAATCTCCCTCAATATCGCACCACATCTCGAATGCCTTACCAAACCTGGATTGCCTAGAGAGCTCCCATCAAAATTTAACTTAAATTCCCCACTCTCTGGTGTCACCCAAATACTCATTGGTCTCATCTTTACTGTACCTATCAAAAACAAAGTTGGCAAATTCAACATAACATCTGGCTGTGAAATCCCCCAACCGTCCTTAGTAACTAAGAGTCAAGACCAAATAGACAATTGGACTTTACTCAACAGTGTAACAAAAAATAAACTCTTTCCTTTAACAGTGTTAGGATTCCGGCTTGAACTTGAGTACTTAGCAGTTGACATTACTAATGTTGCATTTCAGGTTTGAGACTGAAGAGAAAGTTATATAAGACAATTATAAGATTAGCCATGCTTTTTTGGGCGGAATATTGGGCGGTCAAGAAACAATATATCCACAGGATGTGCATAACTAAGATGATGATGTTGAGATAGATGAGTGATGAGATAAGCCTGATGGAATGCGGAATGAATCCATACAAGGAAATTTAGTTGTGGCTTCAATAGGCGATAAGATAAGGGGAAACTAGGCTTCAGTGGCTGGCTATTGCAGCATAGACTTAATACAACATTAGTTAGGAAGCGATGTTTGGTTTAAGTGGAAAAATCTAAATGGGCATTGGGAAGGTCCAAAAGGATATGAACAGAAGTAGTAAGAAAAGATATGGTAATTTTTTGTCTTTATGAGGGTATGACCATTGATAGACAAGAATGGAGAAACTTGTATCATGTAGTTGACTTCATGTAATTGGGACAAAGCTTGGATGATGATGATGTCCCACTCGACAATTATAGATCTCGAAAACTTATAAAAAAGAAAAAAAGAATTGAAATCCTAAAATTGGTCCACTTGCTGTGCTTTTCTTGGATCACCTATTTCAAATCTTTTCCTTGATTTCTACCAATTTTTTGAAACTTCAAATTCAAATAAGGTATAGAAAGTCCACCTTAAAATTACTTGACATCAAAATTTGAAATGTGACTTTATCGAATATTATAAAGTCGTCCTATCAAAACTTCATCCCAACTCATTTGCAGAGAGAGAGAGAGAGGGGTTTTACTGAGAGTCTAATCGCATAAGGCGATTCTTAATGTAAAACAAAAGAAAAGAAAAAGTTGTAGAAAAAGTATTAAAATACAATCAACTATTTAACATTGTGTATAATTTAATAAAGTTTAACACTCATTTTGATTTGTCATTTGAGATGCAATTTGAAATTTATTCAACAAATGGTGTAACATTTGAATTCAGATAAAAGAATCCAAAGGAATATTATATAAGGTTGCAACCTTAAAATGTAGATTTACATATGCACATCAAGAATCCATCGGAGAATGTTCTTTTAATGTTGAAAAACCTTCTAATTGATCATCTCGACATCGAGATGCATTAAAATGAAAAAATAAATAAAAATTTATGCGTCCCATAAATTGTGCATCTTGTGACACATTATCTAGACCGTCCATTTTCAATATTTTCATATGTGTAGATCTACTTCATTTTAACCATTTTTTAAGTTTAAAATTTTATAATTAGATATAAAAATAGATTTTTAGATAATCTCAAGAATTTGGAGGCGCGTCTTAATTGGATTGTTTAAGGTTGCAACCTTATAGAGACTAAACCCAAATCCAAAAAGTGGGCAATCCAATTTTTATGTTGCTTTTATTTATTTGTTAGAAAAAAGTACTAGAGAGAGAAAAGCCAGGTAAAATAGAGTACCCCAATCATCATAATAACTCTCCCTCTCCCTATATTTGTAGGGCCTTGAACCATATCTTTAAGAATTAGGCCTCAACAAATCACCCTATCATTATTTAGTAAGAGAGAGGATAGTTATGTAATAAGACATGATTGCTTTTTAGAGATGGATCTTTTAATTCAATTTTTTAATTTTAATTTTTTTATTTTTAGATTTAGATTGATTCATATAGAGACTCTAATTTTTTTTTTTTCCAAAATTCTAAATGTTTTATTTATAGGCTGAAGGTCAGTCTTTCCTTTTTTTAATTTTTTTTTTAAAATTGCCCCTCACTCTGAAGACAGAGTCCTCAGTCCAAATTTTAGTTTTGTTTTTTTTAAAAAAAGTGGGTTGACCAACTTTCTTTGTAATTTTTACCTATAAATGGAGCATTTCGTATTTTAGGAAAAATTTTAGGGTCCGTGTGTAAATCAATCTTAGATTTAAGGTTTAAAAGATGGGAAATGTTCTATACTTCCCCCATCCAGCTGTCCAATTTAGATCAAGTAGATTCGACGCTTTATAGTATTTTATTTTTATTTTTTTTATTTTTTTACAAATTTTATGAATATGAAATTTGGTATGTGCCATTTTCTTAATGGGGCATACTTAAAAAAAATATTAAAAAGAGTTTTTCAATAAAATATAATGATCAAAATACCCTTTAAACTTTTTAGGGATATTTTGATTATTTTATTTTATTAAGTGTTTTTTGTATTTCTTACTGGTATGAGTTTAAGAGAGGAGTGGACACTCAAAATTTAGTGTTAAAATATTTTGTGAAAAAGTGAAAAATAAATAGTGCAGAGATGTTACATTGTGATTGGTGCCTTCTCAGCAGTCCATTAAGAATGGACTGTTGGATAAGGAGAAGTATAAAAATTTTATACGGTAGAGAAAGCTTAAAAAGCTTGACCTTAAAATATTATACCAGTGCATGGGAATACCTTTTGCATGTTACTACTATCTGGATGTTTACTCTCTATTTTCTTACATGTGCGTTTTATCATGGCATGGCATCATATTGTTTTGGAAAAAGTTTATATAAGGTTGCAATGTGGATGCATATCAAAAGATCATCGAAAAAGGTTGTTTTGAGTCTCAAAAACCCTCTAATTGAGCATCTCGACATTGCATGATTATGAAAGAAAATAGGATTTTGAGTCCCATTTGAGAGTGCCTGATAATGGTGCTTTTTGATAGCTCACTGACTAAACTTAATAACCTTAATAATTAAAAAATTATAAACTAAAACTTTTTAATGAGATTCTTTGAGAATATATAAATTAGAAGAAATAAGATTGTCTAAATAAATACAATGATAACTTGAAGAAAATGTAGAACTAAAATAAGAATTGTACATCATGTTTCTTTGTTTAACTCTTTGGCTAATGATATGTCAATTTATTTCTTGAATACGGGGAGAATGATGCGAGGGATTTCACTTTGTGCCGATGGAAGTTTGTATACATTATTGAGAAAGGTTTCTATGCTTTCTTTATTGCATAAAACTTTTATAGTTTCTCTCTAATGGACGGCTATGGGATTCCGCCATCCAAGACAGAGGAGAGAGAAGAGGGAACATGGATGATGATAGGGTTCCGCCATCCATAACAGAGGAGAGAGAAAGGAAAAGAAAACATGGACGACGATGAGGTTCTGCCATCTATGACAGAGGAGAGAGAAAGAAGAAGAAAATATGGATGGCGATGGGGTTCTGCCGTCCATGACAGAGGAGAGAGAAGGAAGAAGAAAACATGGACGACGATGGGTGTCCGTCGTCCATGACAGGAAAGGCAGAGAGAAAGAGAACATGGACGGCGATGGGTCCCGCTGTCCATGACAGGAAATGGAGAGAGAAAGAGAACATGAACGGCGATGGGTTCCGTCGTCCATGATAGAAGAAAGAGAAAGAAGAAGAAAACATGGACGGCGATGGGGTTCTGCTGTCCATGACAGAGGATAGAGAAGGAGAACATGGACAATGATGGGTTCTGACGTCCATGATAGGCGAGAGACAAGAGAAAGAAGATAAAATAAAAAGGACACACACGGCGATAAGCACTGTCGTGCAGGTTTAAAAGGACTCAAACACGACCCGGCCTGCCACTCGGGTTAAGGGCTCGATCCAATATCCTTGTCAGAATTTAGGAAAAGGAATGTCATGCGTGACGATGTGCATCACCGTGTGCAACATGAGGCAAGAGGAACTTGGACAGTGGCACAACCCGCCACTTGGGTTAAGACTTGGCTCATTGTGCATACTTCAGGAGAAAGAGAACACCATACCTGATGATAGACTCCGCCATGCATGAATGGAGAAGAGAGAGAAAAGAGAGAACATGGATAAAGAAAGAAGAGAGATTAGGAAAGAGAGGAAAGAGAAAGGAAAGGAAGATGAGAGAGAAAGAAAGTAAAGAAAGACTATCAAGAAAGAGAGAGGACGGATTAGGAAAGAATGAAGGATGAGTAAGAAAAGAAACAGATAAAAGAAGAAAGAAGGGGATGAAAGACACGCACAAAGATGACCCACTGCAGTGTGTGTTGAAAGAAGAGCAAGAGACAGAAGAAGGAAGAGAGAGAAAGATAGAGAAGAAGAAGAGGAGAGAGAAACAAAAAGAAGAAGAGAGGAAGAGAGAGAGAGAAAGAAAAGGAAGAGAGAGAAGAGAGGAGGAGAGAGAAAGAGAGATATGAAAAGCGAAGAGAAAGATAGAGATGAGACGAGGAAAGAGAAATTTACCTTCACTGAAGGATACCCGACGTTTTTTTCTCTCTCCTCTCTCTCTCTCTAAGACATACCCACAATCTCAATATAAAATTCTCAAATTTTATTCATGAAATTGAAACTTGAGGGAAACCCTTTACAATTAGGTTTAGCATGTATTTATAGAATTGGGCCCAAATATGGGCAGATGCCTAAAATCTAGCCTAATTGATGATGATTACAATTTCTTTGAATTAAAGAAAAATTTACAAATGGTTGTAAAATGACTGTTTTATCCCTACCCAACAATACACAAAATTCAAAAACAGTATCTCTTGCTGCTCTAGAGTGTACGTGATCCTCTATGGATAATTCAGGGTTGCTCCGGCACCCGTTTAGCAAAAAAAAGATTACTTTTTTGTTGGGTTCGGCATGACGATCGATTTGATACCAACTTCGAGCCACGAATCGCCTTTTTAGGCCACAATCACGCAACTTGAAATTTACATGAATCTTGCAAACTTCTGATCAATAGTGCGTTCGTTTCTTGTTTTTTTTTGTGATTTCTTCTCTTGATTGCACTGAGCATGCCATCACGATCGCGTTACAACAAATGCAGCTCGATTTCGTGCCCGAAAGAGACTTTTCCATCTTGGGTTTTTTGCTGAAATTTGAATTCCAATAAGCAGAATCTGCAGCAACTTCGATGCCTTCATGTTCCGAATCCAACCATTCATCACGTGCTGGGTTTAGACCAGACATAGCCTTGGACCTTACACACGCGATGCAACTGGTTTCGTGTCGATCCGATGTGTGAGCATCGTGATATAGCTTCTCGAGCAAGACACGTCGCTGATGAATTTCCTACAACTTTTGCCACGAATCGCCATCTTCTCTCTAGCTTTTCTCCCTGCTCGGGCATTGTCAATGGGTGTGCCACGTATCAAAACGCTCGTCTTGACGAGATGAACACGCTCATAAAATTTGAGCGTGATACGACTCAAAACGAGTGAGATACAAATCTCCAAAGTTGCTGCTTGTGACTGTGCAAACCAATGTCCTTTAATGAAGATTGGTGGATGGAGGCCGCACAGGAATAGCATGCGACCTATCGCTTTTCAATGTTTCTCCTATAACTTTGTCTTGGATCGTTCATTTAAGCTGAAAATTGACCCCTGGGGGTTTTCAACAATGTTTGATCTAATGGCGGTTGTCCCATAGCCATTTATCGCTTCAAAAATAGGGTTCCAGTTACAGGGTCCGTTTCAATGTGCAAGAAGCTGATTTTTCCGAAATTGTTTCTTTGTCTGCGCTACCTTAGACATGTTGGATAACGATAAAACTGGCAGGTGGCCTTTGGGAGTCCTAAAAAAGGTTCTAACCTGTTCTTGAGAAATTCTGAGACAGTCGAAAATTATAGATGTTTGTCAGGGCTTTATTGATCGGCTTCTCTTTTATTCCACATCGGGGACTCAAGGTACGGAAAAATCCCTTCAAACAGGTTCGCCTTGATGAGAATAATGGACACCTAAAATTTCAAGTTATTTTGATTTGTAAAAAAAAAATTCAAATTCAAATACAAAATGAGGTCGTGACCAAGATCGGCCCATATTCAATCTGGGTCGTTGGACTCATATGTTCATATGAGCTATATACATATGTGAATGGCAATGTAAGTGGAATCCTATCCCTCAAATCTTCAACGAGTGGTTCAAAATACATATCATTATTTTAATTTTATTTTTAATTTTTTTCTATAAATCGGATTAAGATGAAATTTGGGATGTATATACATAACAGTATTTCGTACAATATAAAAATATAAAAACATCATTTTCATTATTTAATTATGATCCGATTTTGGAAATATTGTTTATATATTTTTAATTGTGCGCCTTATTTTTTAGTACATACATCTAAAATTTCATTATGATCTGATTTTTAGAAAAAATACTAAAATTCATATTGTGTTATGCATTCTGAGTTACAAGATGAAGATTTGACGGCTGGGATTCCACCTATACTATTATTCATTATAGCTTCCAAGTGCTTAGAATGTTTAATATATATATATATATAAGAAAACACTACAAAACACCTATAGGTGAAATTCTACAGTACTTCACATATAGCTTTATCACCGTTCAAAGTTTTTCACATGGTCACAGATGTCAGATAGTGTTTGAATTTTAATATTCTTTTTACAAATCATAATGATCTAATATTTTGCAGGTGTATGAGCCTTAGTGAGATGCACATGAATAAAATATAAAACAAATAATTTGAATGATAAAAATTACATAAAATACACCTATAAAGTTTCAGGGGTAATTACATCTGTTTATTTTCTGACTATTATTTTTTTAATATTTTATTTTGGTGCAACTTGGGCATATGTACACATGCCCCAAAGTAGAGGTGAAGCTGTAAGCAATCAAAGTAGAGCACACCTTTAAATAGTGTCGAGAAATGTGGTTTCAATACTGAAAATCTTTGTGATAGCCTTAAAATATATTTTCATCTCTAACTATAAAATTTAAAGCTTCAAAAATAATGTAGATTGAATACATTTATGAAAACTTAAAAATTAGTCCAAAAATGTATTACAAGATGCACTATTTCCAAAACTTGAAATCCAGATTTCCCTCTTGTATATGCATCTTGATGTCGAGATGATCAATTTGAAGATATTTGAATATTAAAATAATATCTTCTAGTAAAAATTTTGAAGTAGGCTCTAATTTCATTGTTTGGAGCCTCGACTCAATTTAAACATTTCCCCTAGTTACAAGAGACACACAAGTATCTTGTTAAACCATCGGCGACAACCACCTTTGCTCAGAAAAAGGATGAGCTCCATATCCAACATTTATTCACTTATATCGAGGAGGGATGGACCGAAAATTGAGGGCAAATCGTATTTTATTGTTTGCTTTAATTAAAGGGAAGTTTAGATAACTCCCACCATGGCAACCATCGTGTCCGTAAAGTTTGGGGCAAGAGAAATAATTTACATCCAATAGTCAAGATTATTTCTTAATAATTTTGAAAAGAGTAATGATCCTACAGGATCTCACCACGTGCCAATGGCATAGGACTCCTATGGATTGCCATTAGATCCAATTTTCAATCTTAAAATTGAGATGAAGGTTGACCAGTCAAATGTATTGAAAAGAGTTTAACGCTAACTGACACGCCTATGTATTTCATTTTCACTTTTCCTTAATCTTTCTCTCTCTAAAATTGCCTTCTCTCTCTAAAATTGCCTCTCTCTCTTGCCCCATTTTCTTTTCTCTCCTATTCTTTCTCTCTTTGATTGAAAATTCACTGTTTTCGATCAACCTTTACATGAACAACAAAAAATCGTATACCTAAAAAATTGAAAAACTGCTATACAATATCAAAGGTATGTTTCCATTGTTACCATTACGACCATTATTAATAATAAAAGATTTACTTAAAGATATATATCTTTAACGTTAGACATTAGCCATTTAAAAAAAATAAAAAGTACATTTTTGTACTAAATGCATTTATTAGCATTTATTAAGCACAGGTGGTCCCTTGCAACGTCAACCACGTAAGTAAAAATATTTTAATGTGCTCCTTTATGAACACTTTGTACATTTGATCCATCAAGAAAAACCTAGTTAATATTGCTTTATGCATCTATAATTTAGGGATCTACATTTGAATGAGCATTTTTAAAGAAAAGTAATCAAATCTAAGTTTTCAAAACAACTTTGTGGTGAGGGATCATAAATCTAAAAGAACATAAATCAAACTTATGTTACGTTATTTTGTTGGTTAATAGTTTTATTTGATGTTTCAAAAGTGGGCGACTCCAATCCAACTCGACTCGTCCGTTTCGACTTGGGAACTGACACATCCATACTGGTTCTACTGAAATACTGGGAATCGCTCATGTCTAGAGAGAACCAGGTGATTCTCAATAGTGAATCGTCGAGTCAAGCCGATTCCCAATAGTAAAACATGGGTTGCACAATGTTCTTCACGAGATTCATGGTTTTTTTTCAGTTTTTTATCATTTTGCATCTTTTTCAGCTTTATAATCGAATTTTTCAGCCTTTACTTTAATCTTTTCAGTCATTTTCAGTCACTAAATTGTAGTAGAAATCATCGATTTTGATCATAAATATTTGGATCTGTGAAGAACATAGCCCGAGTTTTAGGGATCCGTAATTTCATTGATTTCAAGCAAAATAGGACATCATTTTTTGTAAAATCTGAGGGTTATTGATCTTAAGAGTATTGTTTAGAAGTTATTGTTCATAATTTGTGAGTATTTTGGACGATTACATATCAGATTTGAATTTGAAGCCATAGGTGCAAGAAAAAAAAGTAATAACTGCGGTTTTTTTTTTTTTTTGTGCCATTCTATTAATTTTTTTCAATATTTTACAAATAATGCGTTAATATTATAGGGTTTTGATTCCTTATAGCATTTTTCATCATCACATGTATTTAATTTGATCTGATTTATTCAATTTAAGGTTGATTCTAGAGAAAAAATGACTGATGTCTGTGAAGAACTGTGTTTTTTTTTTTTTTTCCTCCATTCAATCGATATTACTCAATTATTTACAAATAATGTGTTAAATTTATAGGATTTTGATTCCTTATAGTATTTTTTTATCATCACATGTATTCAATTTGATCTGATTTATTCAATTTGAGCTTAATTTTTGAGAAAAAATGATTGACGTCTGTGAAGAACTGCATTTTTTTTTTCCACCATTCCATCAATTTTACTCAATTATTTACAAATAAAATGTTAATTTTATAGGGTTTTGATTCCTTATAGTGTTGTTTATCATTACATGTATTCACTTTGCTCTGATTTATTTAATTTGAGCTTGATTTTTGAGATGGAATAACTGATGTCATGTGGGTCTGTGAAGAACTACGTCTTTTTTTTCCCCATTCAATCAATTTTATTCAATTTTTTGATAATAATGTGTTAATATTATATGGCTTTGATTTCTTATAGCGTTGGTTATCATAACAAGTATTCAATTTGATGTAATTTATTCGATTTGAGGCGGCTTTTCAAGTTGAAATGACTGATGTCAGGTGGGTCTGTGAATAACTGTATTTTTTTTTATAAAAAAATCGATGATTGATTTATTTGAGAAATCATGATTTTCTAAAAATTGTGAAAATCGTGACCACGTTTTAATTATCATGACGAATTAAACTCTATTTTTAATTCTTATTGTAAAATTTTTAATGTAAAAAATTGCATATTGATAAATTATTGATGCAAAAAAATACACGTTAAACTTTTAATGCAAAACTGTATTTTTAAATTTTAATGCATAAAATGTATGCATATGATTGATAAAGATTTTCGATTTTGAGTCACGGTTTTGTGAAGAACTATTATGGTTTTTTTTTTCCGGCCAAACTACAAATATGAGACGAAATAAAGTAATCTTATGAATTATTTTAGAGGGTTTTTTAAAGTAATATTGTAATTCAATTAAGTTTGGGCATAATATCATCATAAAAGTAAAAAGAAAATTAATAATATAAAGGAAAAAAATAATGGCATAAAAAAAAAATAAAGAGGAAGAAAATAGTGTCATAAGAAAAGGAAAAAAATGAGTTTTATTTTTCTCGTTAAAAAAAATAAAAAGAAAAAATAATATCATCAAATAAATAAAAGAAAGAGTAAAATAAAAGACAATGCAACAAGCATTTCTTGTCAAAAAACAATTTATCCTCTAAAAACCAAATAAAAGGAAGAAAATAATGTCATTAAAAAATAAAAAAATGAATAAAATAAAAGATAATACAATAATTCGAGATTTAGTGACAATTTTTCATCGATTTAATCCATTCTTTATTATAGTCCATATATGATTATATATTTTATCTATGACAATTCTATGATTTTTCTTTTATGTAATACAAATTTAATAGTTAACATAAGCTTAAACAGGGAAAGAACATCTCAATATTCGTAAATTGATGAAAAAATGAAATAATAATATAGTACCCTCATTTCTTATTGGATTCCTAAAAAACAACATTTATCATGAATTTTAATAATTTTTTCAGATTTTTTTTAAGATTTAATCCGACCGATTCAGCCGATTCCCGATCCAGATCACCGATTCACCAATCCGAATGGATTTTTGAGGTGCCCAATTCGGGTCACCGATCCATTTCTTAAACCACTGCTTTTATGTAAAGATTAAATCAATAGTTGTGTGACATAATCCGGGCTTGGTTAGAGAGCGAAGAAGAATAGGAGTAAGGCATTTTTTCAGGTACGTTCATTCTTTTTTGGGAAATATTTCGTATATAGAACCTTAATTCCTCATATTATTTCATGATAGACATTCTTTCTGTTTTTGTTTCAAGTGGCATAAAGAAATCTTTAAGATTTCACCGTTCCCCTCATCTTTTATCTCCTCTGACTTTTGACCATAAAAACTAACCCCAACAAATCTTTTTATACCATTTTATCTCAAAAACTTTTTTAACTCTTTTTTTCTTGGGTTTTTTTTTGCTGCTTGAAAGAGATACGGAATGAAGATCTACCATGAAATAATACAAAAAATTAAAGTTCTATACGAAAATTTCTTTTTCTATTGTTTTATAATTTTCATTATTTCTCTTCTCTATGTTTTTTCTTTCTTTTTTGATTTTCTTTGTGTTCTTTTCTTTTTTGGGTTTCTTTTCTCTTATGCATCGACATAAAGTCCTACCCTCCACTCTCATCAGTACTCCATCAAAAAAAAAAAAAAAACGAGCTCTTTTTTTGTGAGTTATCGTTCTCATGACGAATAACTGATTTCTTTTAACTGCCTCCATATTGGTTTTTGTGCGTTCACATTCACATAATAGGAATATTAATTTATTGGTTTTTGTTTTGGTGAATAACTTTTTGATTTTTTTTTATTTGATAAATAATTTCTTGATTTTTTTGGTTTGTGCTTTGGGTTCGTGTTTTGGTGAATAAGTTTTTGATTTTCTTGGTTTTTAATTTGGTGAATAATTTAGTGATTTTCTTGGGTTGTGTTTTGGTGAATAATTTATTGAATTTATTAGTTTTACAAATTTTTTTATTTTTTTGGGTTGTGTTTTAGTAATAATTTATTGATCTTTTTCTTTTTTTTGGTAATTAATTTTTATTCATTTATTTATTAACATGAGACCTAGCTTTAATTTCATGATTTTCTTAAAAAATAGCGCCAATACAAAATTAATTTGCATTGGAACTCATTTGTCTTCTTGATTTTCTTGAAACTTCCTTATCTTCTTAATTTTGATTTTCTAAGAAATGCTTGCTATTAATTGAAAATCATATGTAAACAACACTAATTTTGCAATGGAACTGATTTATCTTCTTGATTTTCTTGAAACTTCCT
>NW_006497450.1:626095-667284 GCF_000471905.2 Amborella trichopoda
CTTTTTATTCCCTTTCTTTTTGCAACAGATCTTTGAATCAAAAGAAAATAAACTTCCACGCCCTTTATTAAAAGTTGTTTTAGCATAAATAGTGCATGAGAAGCCCAATTACCTCCAGGCAGTCCTGTTTCCTAGAGAACATCCTTTTTTGCCTTTTTGCTTTTTTGATACACCAATAGTTGAGTTACCAAAGGCCACACTTTTTATCTTTTTCTTTTGGGTTTTGTTAGGCTACACCACTTGTGGTGTATAACCTTGAAGTCCTCAACATTTTCGGACACTTAGATACCCTTATCCTTTAGTGTAGTAACTTTTTGTCTAGGGGTATTTGAAGTAATTAATCAAGGGTAAAGTAAAAATTCCTAATAGAAACAAAAGCATTTATTAACAATAGTGAACAATGAACATCACCCACATGATGCATTAAATGTTTTAACTACTAATAGTATGCCATTATTTTCTTATATAAATATCCATTCTACCCTTCTAAATGACCAAAAATGCCCCTACTTGAAAATTTTGTATTACAATTCGAGGGTATTTAAGTGTCCAAAAATGTTGAGGACTTTAAGAGTATACACCATCAAGTGGTGTAGCCTAACAAAACCCTTTTCTTTTTGCAACAAATGGTTGGACCTGAGAGAGAGAGAAAAAAAAAAGAAAGAAACCTCCATGTAACTCAGCTGCACAGAGGTACTGAGCATCCTATTTCTGATGAAAAGGAAAATAGTGGTAATGGCAAAATAATCGTTTCACCCTCCACACTTTTCTCCCGTATCAAGTATAGAAAAGGTGACATGAACTCCTTCCACTTCCATAGATTCGTGATTGAGATTTCTAAATGTGGAGTTGTAAGACTCGTAAATTTCCACTTCCTTAAGTTAATTTTCGTTATATAGAAAGTCATGCGCAATTGTTCATATTTTTTTTGATATGTTGAAGTACAAGCACAATTCTCAGAGCAGAAAATAACCATAGCAGTCAAAAGGGTAAGGACTGCATCTATTGTCCAAGGAGGTTGAAAATAGAATCAAATAAGGCCATGAGTGATAATGGATGCCTACATAACAATTCAGTTTATAGCATCACTCAGTATATAGCATATAGTAAAGGGAAAGAGGGCAAGCAGCAGTGTTGGAATATAAACGAAGTCACCTGAATCTTAGAAGGTCCAACAGATTCCTGTTTACTTTTCTTATTTGATGTGGTAGGTTCTTCTGAGGTGCGACTGTCATTTTTTCTTGAATCCTGGGCTGACTTCTTCAGGTGATCCATTGATGGTCGAAGCTGTAGAACTGCTTGAACACGATTAAGGAATAACTGCCAGGCAAGATAAGAATTAGTATTCATGAAAAACAAAAAACATAGTTTGTGCCCCATATACTTAAAATCCACCCAACAGACCATAGATGACTTTGGTAAATGTAGTTCAATGTCTTAATTTGAAAACTTTTATATATATATATATATATATTCGAACCCAACTGCCAACCAATTTGAAGGGAGGAAGCATAAGCAACCTGTTTGAAAGCTGGATTAGTTAATCTGAGGGGCAAAACAAGATATCTGTTTACCACGAACACTGAAAAGGCATCATGAAATAGACACTACCTTGTGACTTCCATCACAAGATCTAATTGCCTTTCAAAGTCAAAGGGGGAAACATGTTTGCATTATAACAAAAGCATGTGGAAAACACCATGCACATACATATGACAATCAACATTGGAATGAAGCTGACGAGGGGAAAACACCATGCACATACATATAACAATCAACATTGGAAGGAAGCTGACCAGGGAGTCTCTTCTCAATGCATTTATACCAGTAGACAGGTCAATAAATAAATCACCAGCATCAGCCAATAAACAACTTATCCAATAATACAAGGAAACATACAAATTTCTTCATTTCATTATTCCGATGTTCAGATAACAATTCCAAAATCAGAATCTAAAATCTATTGAATTATGAAAGATGTCACCAACTTCCCATCCAATCATTTATGTTTTAGGTATTTCAAGCATGGGCATGGCAGAAGGGCAGATGATGTCATAAAGAGAAATACAGCAAGAAATTCCCTGCTTGGAAGAAAACCATACCTTGCTGCCAGAGAGAATCCCAACACCATATCCTGTTGCAAGAGATGCCTCCATTGATGTCAAAGTCTGGAAAGGCTTAGCGCTTTAAGATGTCAAATCGTATTTCATATTTTGACATATAAGTTGAGCGTGAGTACGTTATTTATAGAATTTCTTACTGCAGTAGGAATCACTTCCTTTTTGAAGTAATATCCCCGGACAAACATTACTCTTATGAGAAACAAATCAGAATAAGTGAAATAAAACAAAAGCATAGAATTATCTTAAGGGTGCGGATTGTATAAAGCCTAGGCTCTAAACAATCAAATTAGAGCCTACTTCAAATAGTATAGAGAAATGTGGTTTCAATACTGGAAATCTTAGTGATAGCCTTAAAATATATTTTCATCTTTATTTATAAAGTTCAATGCTTCAAAAATAATGTAGATCGACAGATCTATGAAAACTTCAAAATCTTGAAAATTGACAGTCCAAAAATGTGTTATAAAATATACCATTTGCAAAACTCGAAATCCATTTTTTTCTCATGTCCATGCATCTTGATGTCGAGATGATCAATTTGAGCATATTTGGGCATCAAAACAACTTCTTCCAGTGAAATTTTTGAGGTAGGCTCAAATTTGATTGTTTAGAGCCTCAGCTCTATATAAACTTTTCCCTTATCTTAATAAACAATTCAAGTAACTGAAACTGTGACATTCTGGAACTATTTATCAAAAATAACATTTTGGAACTTTAGTATTATTCTGACTTCTACCTAGTGCATATCTTGTAAACGCCTACTTCACTGATATTAAAGAGCAATCAATATGCCGCAAAAATGGTCCCATCACAGATAAAACCACACTAAAGACATGTCCAAAGAAACATACGCAATTTTAATAAGATTTTTTATATTCTTAACGATATATTACTTATAGAAATAATGTACAAAGGTCCTCACAGGAAGTGAGCTTAAGGCAGCTGACAAGTCCTGTGCTCTATACAAAAAAATGCTTTAGTATTAATAAAAAAGAGTGATTGGCAGCCTACACCTCAAGTGCTCAAGCAAGTGAGTAGAGAAGGAGATAAAAGAAACAGCAGAGTATAAAACGGAAGAAAGATGGTGGGGTTGAGAGAATAGGAGAGCAGAAGTTGTGATAGAGAGGAAAGAAGGTGAGTTACAGGGAAAAAGTGATTAACAAGAGACCGAGTAGTTATAGGAAAGTGAATTAGAGACAGAGAGAGCATATTTTAAAGAAGGGAGGGGAAGAGAGAAAAGTAAGATGGGTGAGAATGGAAGAGAGAGAAAAGAAACAAGTTTCTTTTTTCTTTTCTTTTTTTGTGTGTTGGGGGGGGGGGTGTAGAACAAGGAAGAGAGAGGAATGTCAAAGGAGATCCAAAAAGTATGCATCCAAAAGAGTACACTTTTAAAGGACTTTAGCTTGTTGGTGAGGCAACACTAGCAGTGCCCTCCTTAGCCAGAGCTCTGCAGCCACGTTGGCTTCCACCAAATATGATGGAAGACAACTCAAAGCAGCCTGCATAGCTCGAAAACCCGTTAAATATATAAGAAAAATGCCAAAGTTTCATTCATCCTTTGAGCCCAAAGTACAATATTCTTGGAGTCACCTTCAACTATTAGATTTTCACCCCAAGTTGTATTAGACATTTTCGAGCCTTCAAGGAGAACATTTGTCTCAGTCCAGATGGCGCCAGCAATGTTAACGGAGCCAAAAAAAGAGAATAAGATGCTGCCTTCATAGTCCCTGAAGATACGCCCGAAACCAAAAGGACCTGGGTTCCCTTCGTCACATCCATCAAAGTTGAGCTTTACTGTGCCTTGAATTGAAGGGATCCCCAAAGTAGATCGTTTTGGTTTGAGAGGTTTAAGAGTGATTGCGTCACCCAAATGTGACAGAAAGGCAGACTTGGAGAAAGGCTCTTCTGCTGGGTCTCAAAAGATTCAACCCCTCTTGGGGTCAACACTAGGTGGTGGAAGGAGACGCCCAAAACATCATTTCTTGGGCAGCAGGCACCTCCCCTTCTCCTTGGTACCTCTCCACGATTTTTGATGAAATCAACTATATATGCAGGGATATGAACGTCTTATGGAGGCATACTTGGCGGATGTCAAACAAGCTCGCCGATCTTCTTGCTAAAGACGGAGCACGGGCAAGTGTGGAAGACCCTGACCAGTCCATCTCCTTTTTTGCTCTGGACCATAGAGGCTTCCCTGGACTATAGTTACCTTTTCTTTTTTACTGTACTTGGGCGTCTCTTATAAGCCCCTTTTTGGCTACTCGCTAATTTTTTGTAATCCGGCAGGACAGGGCTGATTTTTTGTATAGGGTCTCTGGACCTATTTTTTGACCAAGGTACCCGCCTCGGGGGTACTCGAGGTCCTCTCTCCCCCCCTTTCACTTGTATTCTCTCTCTTATAGCAATACAAAGTTAACATTATCAAAAAAAAAAGGCAGACTTGGAGAAGTGTTAAAGGAGTTTGCGGTTTGTAGCCCAAAAGATGGCAAGAATTTGGGAATGATCTGCAATATTTGATCTCGTCTTTTGTTTTCCTCTAAAAATTCTTGAGTTTGAAAGATGGACAATGTGATCTAGGCAAGTATATCCAGTTGAAAAAATTTTGTTCTTTTTTTTATTCATATTGGTTAGAACACTGACTGGTGTCCAAAATTACAAGTATATTCATAAAAATAAACCCTAAATCTTCTCATGCGTACAATTACAATTCTTTACAATCATATAAAAATACAATGCATGAAGAATCAAGAAACATGGAGCCATAGAATTACCGAACACCTTGCCTCAAGTTACCCACAAGGACTTCGTACACCCCATATCGAGTCTCCTCCACCAATGGCACACGAGATCTCGGTTCTAACCTTGTCTCATAATTCAAGAAGCCTACACAAAACCTCTTGAGAATATGACATGGGACGAAAGCAATCTCATACCACAAGACATAGGCACATGTACTATCTGCTCTAGGGCATGTCATCCCTTGGTGGCTTGGGCTTGCCCCTTAGGGTTTCACCACACACACACACACACACAATGTTTGAAACCCTAAAACAAAGAGAAACAAGAGAGAGAGAGAGAGTGGGGGGTACCTGCTTGTGGGTGAAAGAGAGAGGCCAATCCAATTCCAAGTATGTAGAGAACACACCCCATATAAAATCTAGGGTATTGGGGTCTAGGGTCTTTCCATCATTACGAGATTTAATCCTGATCGTAGATCACGGAGACCTGTGGGGTGAAGAGATCTTAGCCCTTCATTCCTTAGATCAACCATCATGATTAGATGAATGAGCTAGAACCATTATCCCTCAGTTTCCATAACTCTATTCCTATCAAATATTTGTGTAGAGAAAATACTATGTATTTACATATTAGATTTCAATCAATCTCTACACCTTCGTATTTTAAAACAATCAATACTCATTTCACAAAACCTTCCTTTAATTTCAAATCAATTAGGTGGCTTCCATCACAAGCCACACTCAAAAGGAAAGAATGAAGTAAGTTGAGCTTCCCACACATGGTGGGCAATGTGGGCCCCACACCCCCACCCAATGGGCTCATATGTGGCGAGCCCAAAGTCCTAATGGTCCCCCATACGCCCAAAAGAATTTTATATTAATAAAATGAATTTTAGAAAACCAATAAATATTTTTTCCTTCTCTATGAATTAAATAAATCTAGAAATTTGATTTTTGCTTATTTAAAAATCCTTTTTCACCAAAATAAAATATCCAGAGAGATCTTTATACTTAAGAGTATTAAAGTCAACTAATAAATGAAGGAGACACGATCCTAGCCCATGGATTACAATTTCCTCCCTGAGGAGGAGTCCAAGACCCATACTAGCACAATACCTCATGAGTCCCTCTAACACAATCCAGTGTTGTAGGTAAACATCTCTTCGGCACATGTACACGACACACCCTCACTTAGACGGCTACTTCCAAGACGGCTAGTGTACATACCGTGCAATGGTAATGAAGAGGCCCTTGTCCTCACTGGCCAACCACCGCACACAGGGGTCACACCCAGTCCCTTAGCCAACCACCTTGAGCACAACTCCAACCTCACCAAGGGATGCAGCACATCAAAACCCTTATCAGTTGTGCACAAATGCCCAGGGCTACAAGTTTTTAAACATCAACCTGAGCCGTAGCCCATCAAAACTCAGGTGAGTCACAGCATCAGTGATACCTCACAGACCCTAGACCATGCCACAAAGTCCATTCAGACCACGCTCCACTAGAGCTATCACATCCCTATAGTCATAGTTTTACATGCTCTCATAAGGCCCTTAAATGGCCACACAACCCCAACAGAGTTTTTCTCCCCAAAGATCGTCCATAGAGTGGAGAGCCCTCCAAAGGAAGATGATTGCTTTTGGATTGGGGGCGCGGGGTGTAGAAGAAGGCCAAGAAGAGTTGTTTCGGTGGAACTGGTGATCACCACTGCCAATTGAAATCTTTCAAGTTGATGGCCCAAAGAGCATCAATGAAACTACAATGAAGGAAGTGGAGACTATGAGTTTCCTATGCTTCCAAGCACATACTAGAATCGATTCGCAAGTGGAAAAACCTCTTATTTGTAATTGTTCCACAGTGAGATTATGATTGCAGATCACCAGCCAACCAAAGGTGTGCTTTTGGGAAGGACTTTATAGAACGATGATATTAAGAAAATTCCAGTATGGGACTAGGTCCAAATTCTTTTCATCACAATCAAAGTTGGAAATGGAAAAGGCTAACAAAAGACTACGAAGGGTCAGGAGGACTTCGGTCTCATAGTCCGAGAGTGATCTTCTAAAGGTGGTGTTCTAAACAACTAAGTGTTGAGAGATGTTCGAGCATTGGACTACCATGGCATTGGGAGGGCCGATAATTTGGAGAAGGTTTGGCTACAAGACTTTGAGAGGATGTGATCCAATCAGGTGTTGGGCAATAAGACACATGTTGCCTCGGCTCACCTTGTATCTAATGAAGGATAAACCATTGCCAACATTCATAGATACTCATCTATACCATAGGGCCAATTTCTTCGTACCTTAAGAGAAAAACCAACCAAGAATGTCTATTCCATATATGCGAAAAAAGACCTCTCACCATAGAAGGTCATGGCCATTGGCAAAATGCCACCACCATTTCCCCAATAGCGCAAGGTTCATATGTATACGATTCTTAAATACCTAACCCTCCAAGATGTTTAGGTAGGTACATTCTTTATTTTAGTTTTTTGAAAGGAGTGACATTTTATCAATATAATATAAGTTTTATCTTGGTATACTTTGTCCCAAACAACCAGATAGATATTTCTTTAAGAGATGTACCATACCAAAGGAAGGATTCATGAGACGTATTATAGACTAGACAAGACTAGAAGGCACGAGGAACAGGAAGATACAATAGATGAGTATATTGGAAAGGATGGCTTTGATGAGTGTAATGCAACCCCCTAGAGAAAGAAACGACCTATTCAAAGAACCAAGCGCCTTTGAAGCTCTCAATGACATGGCCCCAGTGTGCATTACTAGTTTTTCCAAGTACAAGGGGAGGCTGAGATACTTGGGTTGAGTGGTTGTTTGTTCCACATCCTAATCTAGAGGTGAAAGCCAAGAGGGTGTCAAGGATGACCACAATTTCCATTAGTTTCAATTTAGCCATATTGATCTTCATCCCAGAGGCAACGTTGGAGCACCTCTGGGGTGTTACAAAATAGTAAAAGACAAGAGTGCCATTGCATATTGGAGGCGAGATATAACATTGTCTGATCTAGAAGTTTTGAAACCATAACATATGGCCATGAGAGATGGACCTACTAAAAACTTCAGCCACAATAGCAAAGAGAAAGGTGAGATAACATCTCCTTGACAAAGAGCTCTAGTTGATAGAAGCCCATTTTGGCTAGAACTTGATCAAGTGTCAACCAATCAACATGTTCACATGCTTTCTCCAAGTCAAATTTGAGGATGATACAAGGGGTCTCGGAAAGATGTTTGGAGTGGATCACTTCAAGAGAGCACAGGGCACCATCCAAAATCTGGGATTGTGAACAAAACCACTTTGGTTGGAGAAATGATGTCTCCAAGGATTAATTCGAGCCTAGAAGCAAGACATGTGGTTAAGATCTTGTAGGAGGAATTGAGAAGGCTAATTGGTATGAAGTCATCAATGTTGCTAGAACATCGACTTTGGGGACCAAGGTGATGAAAGTCGCATTCATGGTAATAACACCTCTATGAAAGAATTCACTAAAAAAGGCAAGGACATCATGAGCTATAATTTCCCAGAATCTCTAGAAGATTGCTATGAAAAACCATCAAGTCCTAGGGTTTTGTCTTTTCTCCAAGGTACGAAAATTTGCCCGTACCGAAGGGGTAATAGGCGGGCTGCTTAGGCAACTAAGGCTTTGCCTAAGCGGCACCTTGAGCCCTTGGAGAGGAAAAATGCCCTTCGCAAGAGCATTTAGGTACTTCTCCTCCCTCTTTTAGAGAAGAGAGGGGGGGAAGGTTTTGGGGCCCATTGCAACCCCCAAAACCAGTTTGCCTCTCTTTAGAGAGAGGAAAACTTTAAAAAAAAAAAAAAGATTCAAGATTTTTTCCAATATAGAAATTGTTTTCAAACTTTTCCAACATTTAGTTTATTTATTTTTTTTCCAAGATTTTTTACAGTTTATCTCTCTTGAAAGGCCAGTGGATTAAAATATTTTTCTTAGGGTTTGTTGATTTAAAGTTTTTTTTTTTTTGCTTGTTTGTTTTTGTATTTGTAATTAATTCCAAGTTTATGTCTGAATCCTATTCAAGGGTGGATTTGGGTTTGTGATCAATGACATTTCATTACAATAACGTAACACAATCTCAAAGAAATCTCATGGAACTTAATTTAAATGGATTTTTATAGGTTATTGGTTGGTCATTTGGTCTTATATTTGTCTCTTAATTGAAGAAGGCCATATAATGTGATTTTCTTTTCTTATTTTGTTTCTATTGCATTGTTCTTGTGCATTTTTTTCTTGTTTCATGGCATTGATGAACTGATAATGTAGAATGTTGCTCTTGGGAAATGGGCAATCTTTTTAGCTTTACTTTTAAACTTGTAGTAATCCTATTTCAAATTTGTGATTGATGTATCATATATCTATGATGTATTAAGGACTTATATAATTTCTTTATTTGTAGTTGTTGGGGGGGAGGGGTGAACGTTTCTAAGAACAATTGGTGGGGTATGGCTTCCAACCAACCAAACCCCTTAAACATCCCTGCAGCCTAGAACCCAATTTCATGGACAGGCCATCTAAGGAATTTGGCACCCCACCGCCCTAGCCGCCTAGGCAACCTGGACCCCTGGTCGTCTAGGCGGCCTAATCCACATTTTTTTAACATTGCTTTTCTGAAATCAGCAATAGCCAGGGAAATTTCTTCTAGGTCAAAGGAATTTTCTAGCCAATTAGCTTTCTCCTACGAGATAGAAAGGAAGGAAAGATCGAAAATAACGGGGTGAGAGCCGAGGACCAAGTTGGGCAGAAAAGAGGTTCTGAAAAAAGAAAATGATGGTGAAATTAATCCTAGTGGGTCAAAGAAAAATTCCTGGCCAACAAAAATATGATTGATAACGTTACGCCTATGTCTGGAACTAGCAATCTTGTTGAAAAAGAAAGTATTCATTTCTCCCACCTTAAGCAATTTGATTCTAGAGCAATGAAAACCAATAGGTTTCCTCTTTCTTAAGGAGATCCAATATCTGGACTGGGACCTCCTGTCTCCTGGAGAGTTCGGAAGAGCTAAGAGGTCTCGATTCTTTAAGAAAGTCAAGGCCGTTGATCTCGAAAAGGAAGGAATTTTTGGCAGAAGCAAAATTGGCAAGGATATTGCAACTCCAAAGTATGATAACAGATTTGAGGAATTGGAAATTTGAATTAGAAAGGTTTTGGTTCACAATGTGTTTGTGGTCAGAAGTAGGTCTGGGTAAGGTAAGGGAGCACGAGCCAGTAAAGAAGTCCATTCCTATGAAGCCAGGAAATAATCTAGCTAAATCAAAGTGGGGGTAGAAGAGTGTTAGACCAAGTGTAGGAGGAACCATTGAGAGCGATTTGTAAAAGGTTATTCTAGGCAATGAAATTGGAGAAACCAATCATACTGACTGATGCTAGCAGGGCTATGGGTTTCATTGAGCCATCCAATAGTATTGAAGTCCCCGCTGATCATCCAAGGGCTGGGTTTAGTAAAAGCAATAGCATTGAGCTCCTGCCAGAAGGCTTCCCCCAAGATCAGGTCTGTCAGGACCATAAACCATTGTGAATTTCCAAGTGATATTGTTGGAGTTCCTAGAGATGATGATGGATATCAAGCAGGATCCAACATAATCAGAACTGAGAGTATGAAGAGAAGGGCTAAATAAGTTCTTCAAATAAAAAAGGATTTAAACTATCCAATGCGTAACCCAAAAAATTGAGAAAAGAAAGGATGTTCTCAAAATTCATATAACTCTGAATAGCCTTTTCAGTACACCTTGAGCTACTTGGCACTTGGCAGTATAGTGCACCCATGCACAAGTTCTCCTAGGAGATGACTTCATAAACAACAACAGGATATTATCAACCACTAAATAAGATTGACCCAAAAACTAGTGAAATTACCAAAAAAATAACACAAAATCTAATGAGCGGATTGGATCACATCATTAATTTGATCAAGCAATCTCTTTACAAGCAAATGACAAGGTCAAACTTGGACGGCCAAATGGACTCTTCATATTCAAATGCCAATGAAGAAACTCTCTTATAACCAAAAGTTTTCTCCAACAATTGGTAGCAGAAAACCTCACCGTGTTTGTGCAATGAATGAAGAATAACACTTCGTTATGTTTTGTTTTTAGAGCTATAACTCTTCATTATGTATTTTTTTGACAACTATAACACTTCATTATGTTCAACTAAAATGCAAATGATTCTTAGGAACCAACCTGCTTTGTTATTCTCATGTCATCATCAGTGTTCGGGTCATAATATGGACTCTTGTCATCGACGGTCAAATCGAATTCTACCTTGGATTGTTTAGGCCTTATTCTCACCTGAACAAAATAAATAAAGTTTAAGGAAGCAAACCCAAAAAAAAGCTACTCAAAAACCATAACTCAAAATTTATAGAAAGCAATTCAATATCCTAGTAATGCACTTTAAAACATAATAAACATGAGAAAGTATTGATAAGCAATGTACTCGGCAGCCAACCTCTTGACACCTTTCATCGAATTCATACGGACGCCAGCAAGCCCTAAGAGGATACTGATTTATATAAAGCTGCAATGTTAAAAAATAAAAATTAAAAAATATAAAATAGAGAGAGCTGCAAAGAATAAACAATCCATGAAATCTATACTCCACTTGAAGCCAGAAAAATAAATATATTTAGTTATATTATGGAAAAAGTGTTTCCCGATTCAAAAAGCAAAAGAGTGTCTCTTTATATTGCAGAAGGGTGAATACCAATAAAAAAACTTGTTTCTTCAAGGACAAAACTAGAAAAGGGAAAAATAAATTAAATCATTATAAAACAACACATTTCCAGGCTGCTCCTGATTATTTATCCAGAAAGAAAACATGATACAATCATAACTGAACTGTATCTCTGCATCTCAATGAATAACCTGTTTCATAATTTTGGGGAAAAAATAACAAAATGGAAGCCAGGACTGCATTGATCAATAAACACCAAAAAAAATAGAAAATGCTCCAAGTTTTATTCATTGTAGTAAAAAAGCAACTGCAAACTATTTCTCAAAAAAAAAAAAAAAAACTGCACAATCATAAGAATGGACTGAATGTAAACAAAAACAAAAATCTCCTGGCTAAAGATAAAAATCCCTTTCTCAGCTAATTTGCATAAACCTGCAACTTAATTAATCAATAAACCTGCTGCTTCACACCCAGCTCGCCTCTTCTACCAAATAAAGAAAGACAAAAACCAATATTCAATGAAGCAAAACCTGACCTGTGTATCAGGATCAATAGGCGAAGGAACCAGAAACAAATCGATTGTTCTCACCAATCTATCTTCCCCTCCTTTCCATGAAGAATCGCTCGATCCCAACCCCTCACTTTCTATCTCCATGTCCACCTTTGCTTCCTCCATAACCTCTTCCATTGAATCCTTTTTAACCTTCAATTCCACATCCTCCTCCATTTTCACGCGAGATACTCCATTTTCCGTTGGTTCAAGCTTCACTTTCGCCATAACCTCTGCTATCCCTTGTGCCCCCTTTCCCATGGAAAACCCTTGATCGATAGTCTCCGAAATTTCTGGTGGCTTCCGCTTCACTGAAGGGCCTTGATTGAGAGATGCGGAAGGTTCTGATACAGTGCCATTCGAGTTAGCTTTAGGGTTGGGGTTTCTGGAATTGGGACGAGGTTTGAACTTGGGCTGGAACTTTGAGGGCTTAGAAGTGGGGCCATGGGAGGCTAGAGGGTCTAAGAGCTCGTCCCGCGCAGAGGCATCAGAAGGGACGAAAGAAACTGACAAGTGAGGATCGTTGTTCGCCATTAGGGGAGGGTTGCAGAAGCCGTGGCCGCCTCTTTTGTATGAGCAGGATTTGATTTAGTTGCACTGAGTTTTAGAGGGAGATTTTTAGAGAGAGGGAGAGAGAGAATTGTTTTTGAGAGAGGGAAAGGGATTCAGAGAGGTTTGGAGGTAGAGATTAGTGAGAAGAGAGAGAGAGAGAGTAGAGAGATTAGTGAGCAGAGACTACAGTGAACTTGGGATTATACTGTGAGACTCTAGGTTATTCGTTTCCGTTGGATATCCAATCGAGTGGTTGTGGATAAATCATTTTTTGTGCGCATAAAAATTTTCTCAGGCGTCCAACTTCACATCGTATGGCAAGGGTATTGTTGCATTTATGTTCTATAATAAACACTATTATGTTTTAAAAAATTTGCATAGGACACCAATAGACATAAAAGATATTAGATTTAAGTGGGCCGGCCATATGTAAGACAGACCATTACAAAATCCATGTTAGAGATGCGAGTTGGTTCAAGTAAAAGACTGAAAAAGAAAAATGGTAGAGACCTAAAAAGATATGGTTGGAAGTAGTAAAAATATACGAGTATGGTCCTTAATAGAGCATAGTAGATGACCACGATTGATGTTGCCGATCCCAATTAGATGGAAAAAGATTTTAACAATGGTGACGAGTAAGCATTCTTATTTTATATTTTTTTTATTTTTCTAAAATTGCATGAGATCATTACCTATAATCCTTTTTATTAAAAATACGCGGTCGTGCTTTTAGCTCCATAGCATCCCATTAAAAAGGAGCATTAGGGATATACTTTCCCTTTTTTTAATTACACATGTTACAAATATTTGGTCTAGTCATTGTTTTTTAAATTGAACTAGTGCGTCAAACTGGTCACCCACCGATTTTGAGAGTCGGCTGAGTTAGTGACTCGGCTTGGCCAATTTACCAACTTAAATAGGAAAAATGGAAACAAAATATATTAAGAAAAAAATCTTTAAATAAAGCGTAAGAGTCATTCTAAAACTACAGGTTTATAATAAAAACATATTTTTAATACAACTTTTAGGCCTTTGCAGTCAAGGCCTAAGTTGGGGATATAATCTTATTATCTATCGATCTCGTTTCCACTCTAGAAAACACTTGTTTAATGATAATTTTAGCCATCTTATTACAAATCAACATTGAGAATGATCGTGTGCATATTTTATTTTTAAGTAGCGATTTTTCCTTTGTCAATACAAGTTTTGTCTTATATTGACAAATATATATAACAAGAATAGAAATAAATCACAGACACCTGTATTATGCGACTTACCATAAAATACAAGATATTGTACCTAACATTCCCAAATATACTAACTACAATATATATTTTCCATATTAACCTAGTAGACAATATATACTTTATTTTCACAACTGCAACGAAAATATCAACAATATCATTTCTAATGACTGAAATACCAACATTGATTTTGTAGTTGTGGAATAAAGCTATTGGCAACTAAAATTTTGACAGTTCAAAACCCTTTTTAGAACAATAAATTTCTAAACTAGTTTTGGTAGTCGCAAGGTTTACTAATCAACTGGACACCTGTAGAGTTTGATGTAAATAGACCTCAGCTTTGTATATGCAAACTACACTTATATATCCAATTTTGGATCAATGAAAACAGTTAATAATTCAGAAAAGATAATACATATTCTCACTTGAACCTATATCAGCTCCTTGCCTCTTTGATTTGCTATCCAATGCTGAATTCGGCAATGTTGACGTATATATGAATCAATATCCACCTCTTTTTAAGTTTGATTCGGTAGTTGCAAAGCTTACTGATCAACCGGATGCCTATAGAGTTTGACGTGAATATATATCAACTTTGTATATACAAGCTACACTTGTATATCCAATTTTGAATCAATGAAAACAGTTAAATACTTCAGAAAATGCAATACATATTCTCACTTGAACCTCTGTCTGCTCCCTGCCTCTCTGAATTGCTATCAAGTGCTGGATTTGGCAATGTTGATTATATGCGACTCGATCTCCACCTCTTCTTAAGTCTAATTAGGACCACTCCCTCTTCCTTTCTGGTATCCATCTCTAATACTTCGTTGAACATGCCATTGGCATCACAAATACTTGAAATTAGCATGAAACAGAGGCCAAGTCACAAAGACCTTTGGTTGTGCTTAGCATGCTTTCGTGGTGCTATCGGTCATGTTTGA
Source organism: Amborella trichopoda (assembly GCF_000471905.2). The sequence continues at coordinate 640,956 of NW_006497450.1, forward strand.
CTTCATAAATCCAAACTATCATTAGAGAAAATCCTCCACCCTTCGTAGAAAATGCTTGTTTGGCAACAAGTAGATACAACACCAGTGAATGTAATATGATCCACATCCACACCCTCATCTTGTGTTCTGGAGAACAGACGACCTCTTTGCCATGTCTGTGTTTAACGTGTAATCTGATCCACATTCACCAGCCTTCAGAGTCCTTACATCCTATAGTTGCATCATGGCCCTTCTTACAATGGGGTATGGACATCGTAGGGCTTATTGACCTTCCTTCAGCAATGGGCAATGTTTTTATTCTAACAGCAACAAATTATTTCTCTAAGTGGGCTGAAGCGGTCCCCCTTAAGCAAGTTTTTGGGACAACGGTAGCCCACTTCGTTCGACATCATATCATATATCGCTTCGGAGCGCCCGACCGGATTATATCTAACAATGGTCCTCAATTTAGGAGTCACCACAATGATCGCTTGGTTAACCAGTTCGGTTTCGAATGGAGGTACTCGACTATGTACCACCCTCGGGCGAATGGCTTGGCTAAGCCCTTCAATAAGATTTTGTACAATGTTTTAAGAAAATCCGCATCAAAGACGAAAACGAATTGGCATGAAAAGCTTCATGAAGCACTATGGGCTTATCGTACTACTACACAAAATGCTACTGATTCCACTCCTTATTCTTTAGTTTATGGGGGTGAAGCAATTTTACCTCTCGAAATTCAAATCCCTTCACTGCGAGTCGCTATTCACCAAGGAATATCCGAAGATGAGAGAATCAAGCTTCGGTATTAAGAATTTGATGCGCTCAATGAAAAGAGGCTAGAAGCTTAGCAAAACCTTGAACTCAACAGAATGAAGAAGGCTTTTGACAAGTCCTTCAGGGTCCGCTCATTCACTCATGGCGATCTAGTTCTAGCCGTCAAGAGGCCGATTGTTATGCATGGACGTCGTAAAGGGAAGTTTGAGCCTAAGTGAGAAGGTCCATTTATAGTCAACATACTGGAATTTCCTGAGGGAGAGGAGGCAATGCCCGCTATCAATGGGCGATACCTAAAGAAGTACTATTCGTGATGCATATTCAAAGGAAAGAGACTCAATGCAAAAATATTCGAGACAGTCCAAACAAAGTCTAACTCTTTTTATTGTAGCAAAAACAAGTTACAAGCAATAAGCCAAAAAGCCCATTACTAAGGAGATTATAATTCTCTTATATCGAAGGAAAAGAAAACAGTTGAAACCAAAAGTGTCACTCTTGCATCTGAGAATAAAAGGACGGTTACAAACCAAAATTTGCAGTGTTGCTCTTGCATCTAAGGATAAGAGGACGGTTACATGCCAAAAGAATTTATCTCCTCGTGGAGAAGAAGCAAACCCACCAAAGAAGCACCCTCATCATGAAAAAGAAATAAAACCACTTGGAGAAGAAAGCTTCAATTCATCTGACCAGTAAGAGAATGGTTACAGGGCAGAAGACGAAGTGAAACCACTCGAAGAAGTTAGCTTCAGTTCATTCGACGTGTATGTCAAACATACAAGCCAGATATCTCATCTGACGTGTACATCAAACATACAACACATAATTCATTCGACGTGTGTATCAAACAGACAAAGCAGGCTGCTCTGGCAAGGAACGGACCTATGATGGAAAGCATACCATTTTCACATTGCATGCCCTTCCACAGAACAACATGGACTTCACTGTTGTGCTGGAGGACTTGGCATCCAACAAGTATCACAAGCCATGCCTCACCATCATTCACCACCCTTTGCCCGCCCATGTCAGCGCCACGCATGAACATTGACGTACGTAGCTCATCAACGAGCGCCGCAAATCCCTCATGTAACTTACTGCCACATGCAAGCATCATTGTACGCATCATAACCGGCCATACGTGCTGATGAGCGTCGTCTGAAGCCAGTTCTGGCTGTGTCCTCCAAAGGCTAACGCTGGCTTTGCTCCTAACTCCTAACGTCAACTGCCTTTCTTGAGGATCAGTGTCGGCGGTGTCAACGCTGGTTGTATTTTTAACCATCAGTGCCGACTGTGCTTTTATTAGCGTCGGCCCTGTCACAACTGTTCGCTTCTCGAGACTCCTCGTTTTCAAGGCCTAAGTTTATTGACCCCCTTAATGGTCGCATGATTTTCGAGGGCAACCGTCCACCTTTTGCGACGGTCCACCTCTCGCAACCGTTCACTTTCCCTGTGACGATCCACCTCACGCAAGCGTTCGATTTCCCTGCGACGGTCCACCTCCCACAACAGTTTGCTTTCCCTGCAACGGTCCACCTCACTCAAGCGTTCGGTTTCCCTGCGACGGTCCACCTCCCGCAACAGTTTGCTTTCCCTGCAACCGTACACCTTCCCTGCGTCGGTCCACCTCCTACAAACCGTTCGCTTCTCCTATGACGTTCAACCCCCAACTACTGTTCGTTCCCTGACCCTTCGGTTTTTGCCGGAACTCCCCTTCAAGATGGTTGAAAACCTTTGCAAACACCGCCAACAAACCTTGGAAACCACTTAAAAAACCACTTATGCCCCCGAAAACCTCTGCAATTTTCCCTAAGTTACCGATAAATCGTTGATAACTCCCCATAAGTTCCCAAAAAAACTCCCCGGACAACTCTCCTTTTCTTCCTCCCTTTTCCTGCAACTTCACCAATCCCTGGCAGAGTTTGGATCGCTGAAACTTTCCCCGCAAAACCTTTGTTGGAATCCCACTGCTTGCCGAAACTTCTACCGGGCACCCTCTGCTCATTGTTAAAGAAAATATTTTTGTTTAAGTTTTTACCCTCAGTGAAAAGTGAAGAAAATGGAGTTTTACCCCCTTATATAGCCAACGCTACCCTCAAATGCCCCTCAAACTGGGAATCCCAGTCGCGTCCAAGGAAAGCTAAGCGATGATGAGCCAGGTTGGGCTTTGACCCGAGGCCCGAGGCACCTCTCATTGCCGCCTGAAAAATTCCAACAAAAGGGTTGTGTCGGGTCGGGCTTAGGTCACGGCCCAAATATCGATCCACACCCAGCGCCGACTGTGTGGTCGAAGTTACTTAGCGCCAGTTATATTTCACCAACCACAGCGTCGGTCGAGTGCTCGACAACTCAGCGTTGGCTGTCTCCAGGCAATAGCACAGCACCGACTGTTTCTCTAGCAACTAGGCACCGGTCGCATTTTTAATCTAGTGCTGGTTGACTGGTTAAAAAGCAATGTTGGTCGTCTTCAGCGTCAGTTGCAAAGACTCATCCTTGGCTGAGCACTCTCAAGAAACAATGGTTGTTGCACCTAGTGCCGGCTGTATTTTAAACAGCCTATTGTCGCCTGCTCCAGGCCGAGGTCGTGTGTATCCTATCATTATTATCCCTAGTGAAGTTGCACCTTGACTCTGACCTATTATCCCTGGCAAAGTGGAACCCAAGTCGATTAAACTCAGGTCATGACTTCTCATTCCCAGTAAGAGAGCCATACACCTACTATTATCCCCAGTAGAGTTAGGGTCATTCTTGCTGCTGCAACCCCCAGTGATCTCTAATGATTATAAAAGCCCCACATTTGTCACCTTTTCCCCAATAAGGTCAGCTTTCCTATCCAGACCCCTCATCGGTCCTATCGATCTTATCCCCATAGAGTTAGACTGCTGCCCGCAGACCTATTCCCCATGAAGTCTCACCTACATGATGACCCAAGTCTTGGTCCGTGCTGCATGACTATAAATTGCACAGCCTTGGTCTAGTTGCACGACTTTAAACTGCATGGTCCGCGCTGCATGACTTTAAATTGCACAACCTTAGTCTAGATGCACGACCTTAAACTGCATGGTCCGCGCTTCATGACTTTAAACTGCACAACCTTGGTCTAGTTGCACAACCTTAAACTACATAGTCCGTGCTGCATGACTTTAAATTGCACAGCTTTGGTCTAGTTGCACAGTCTTAAACTGTATGGTCCATGCTGCATGACTTTAAATTGCACAGCCTTGGCCTAGTTGCACAACCTTAAACTGCATGGTCAAAACTATATAACCTTAAACTGTAGCGGAGGTTTAGTTGCACACCCTTAAACTGCATGGTCCTAGTTGCATGACTCTAAATTGTATAACCGTGGTCCAAACTATGTGCCCATAAACTGTAGTGGAGGTCTAATTGTACAACCTTAAACGACATGGTCCTAGTTGCATGACTCTAAACTGCATAACCGTGGTCCAAACTATATGACCTTTAACTGTGCGGAGGTTTAGTTGTACGATCTTAAACTGCATGGTCCTACTTGTATGACTCTAAACTGCATAACCATGGTCCAAATTATACGACATTAAATTGTAGCGGAGGTCTAGTTGCATGACCTTAAACTATATGGTCCTAGTTGTAAGACTCAAAACTACATAACCATGGTCCAAGCTATACGACCTTAAACTATAGTGCACATCCTGACCGCATGATGTTTAACTATTTTGCATAGGTTCTGGAGGCATGACCTTAAAACTCGCCCCCACATATGCGCACACACCTTTTACGGGCATCCTCACGCATGTCTTTCCTAACCAATTCGACCGGGCATGCGCACCACCTTTATTATCTCCTCAGTGAGTTTTTTCCCATCATCATTCTAATATCATTCCCCAGTGAGTCTCACCCGCGCTCACAAATGGCCAACCATCCTGCCCCCTATACTCGTTGTAAGCTAGTGGGTCACTATTTTTTACTCACCTTTCATGCATCATCTATCTTTCATAGGTAGCCTAGTGTCATCTCCCCAAAAGTGAGCTAGAACCACTACCATACTCACTCCATGCCCCCTACGGAACTATATGACCTTAAACCATAGTGCACGTCCTGGCCACACAACGATAAAAGGCTTTGCACAGGTCCTGGAGGCATGACTTTAAACACGCTTTTACAAAAAATGATGAAACAACGGGTATGGTGTATATCTTAATAAGGAAACGCCATGAGTAAAAATGACGGACGGGCATGGTCACGAAACCATGAGTAAAAGAGTTTCGTGAATAAAAACTAGACATGGTGAAAACCCGAAAGGGCATCGTAAGTAAAATTGGAAAAAAAGGGTGGACATGGCCGAAAGGTCATGGGTAAAAAATTCCGAAATAAAAAGGAAGTTGGTGAAAACGGTCTCTACGACGCCGCTTCCCAAGTTCAAATGAAAATCCATAAAGGACGCTTGAACCAATAAACAGGTTGATGCAGCGTTCGCCTCAACAGGCGGTCAGCCTTGACTCAAAAGAAGAGAAAATCCTTAGTGTTACAATACCAGGGTCCAAAAAAATACGAGCTCTAAGGAAAAGATTATGACAGCTTGAGTTCAATTGCAAAAATGACTCGAAAGACATAATACTCGCCTAGACGGCAAGACAAGGCTCATGAAAAAGAGCATCATTCTCACGAGGTCACAAACACACTCTAAAAATAAACACTATAAAGGCAAGAAATTGACAAAGTCAGGACAAACCTGCCTAAGACTTCAGCCCGCCTTGCCGACAGGCCCAGACCTTCGGGACCGGCTAACAAAACTGCGCCCAACTGGACCCTACAAATAGGACCTACAGTGGTATTCTGACTGTCAAAAGCAAACTTGGTGTAGCAGCAAACAATGCCGACCAAAGGTTCGTCAGTGAACAAACAACCCAGACCAAATGGGAACAATACCCCTTCATCATGGCACTCAATTGCCAGACGGGTCTGATTCAGACTGACGAGGTCCGTATAAAATCCTTAGCTTTAGAATCACAAACAGTCCACACAAGAGTGAGGACTTCGACAAGATCCCTAAAAAAAGTCCCTTCTCCCCTAAAGTCTCCACGGACGAACCTACAAATAATGCATCCCTACGTCTGAGCATCCTAGTTGCACCATTGCGTGAATCTCCTCGGCATTCACGTTGTCCTGTAGTTACGAAGAAAAAAGTAATAAAGCCGAAGGAAATTTTTTGAATGTTGTTCTTCTCGCTTCCTTAAAGCACAACATTCGACAAGGCAAGCTGTTTGAACACATTTTTTAGCACCTTGGTCCCTGATGCGGAATAAAGAGGAAGCAGGTCAATAAAGCTTGATAAAACAGTGGAAATTTTGACAGTCTCGTAATGGCCCCAGAATATCTCAGAATGGCCCCATAATTGGTCAACATCTTCATCACAACTTTAAAAGGTCACCTGCCAAGTTTCGTTGCGATCAGACATTTATAAGGCAGTGAACAAAAATAAACAATTTCGAAAAAATAGGCTTCTAACACCCTAAAATGGACCTCATAGCTAAAACTATATGTTTGATGCATCAAACAGTTGTGGGACCACCACTATTAGATTCGATATGGTCAAAAACCCATATGAGTAAAGTTTCGGCTTAATCAGGCAATCAAAGACAAAGTTATGGGTAAAATACCAAAAAGGGGTAAGCCGCACACTATTCCCATGTGGGCACCCTGCACCCAAACACCATTAAAGGTGGTTGTTTTCACAGTCATGAGAAGTCACTTTTGGGGCTCATATCTCACTCGATTCGAGTAGGATCGTGATCAAATTTGTTGAGCATGTTCGTCTCGTCAAGACGAGCGTTTTGATATGTGGTGAGCCCCGTGACAATACCCGAGCAAGGAGAAAAACTAGACAGAAGTTGCTGACCATGAAGAAGGTTGCAAAAAATTCAGCAGCAGCATGCCCCATTCCGGCGACCAAATCACAACTCTCGCATACCCGATTGGCGCGAAACTAATTGCATTGTGTGCATGAGGTTCGTGACTATCTATGGTCCAAACGCCGTGTACGATGACTGATTGGATTTCACACACGGAGGCATCGAAGCTGCTGTAAATTTCGGACAAAAACTCAAGACGACAAAATCTTCATCCAGACACGAAATCAAGCTGTGTTTGTTGCAACATGATTGTGACGGCATGTTCAGTGTGATTCGGCCAAAAAATTAAAGAAAAACATTGAAGAACGAGTACACAATCGATCCAAAGTTTTCAAGATTCATCCAAAATTCAAGCTCATGATCATGGATCAAAAACATGATTCATGACTCGAAGTTGGTATCAAATCGATCGTCATGCCGAGCCCCACAAGAAAACAATCATCTTTCAATCAAACAGGCATCAGAACAACCTTGGATCAGTCATGGAAGATCAGGCAAGTTCTCGGGCAGCAATAGGGACTGTTCCAGAATTCCACACATTGTTAAGCAGGGGTAAAATAGTCATTTTGTACCTCATTTTATAATTTATTTTAATTCAATTAAATTATAATTATCTTCAATTTTATGTAGTTTTTGGGCATACACCCATGTTTTAGCCTAATTCTATATAAACAGTCAATGCCTCATTGTAAAAAAGGGGCTCGATTCATTTTCTTGGATCAATCAATAAAGTTCTGAATTTTGTTTAAGCTCGTGGGTACATTTTGAACAAAGAGAGAGGAGAGAGAATAAAAGGGTCGAACCCTTCGATAAGATAATTTTCTCTCTCCTCCCATCTTTTTCTCTCCTCTCTTTTTTATCTCTCCTCTCCTCTCTCTCTCCTCCCCTCTCTCTCTTTCTTCTTCTCATATCTATCTCTCTTTCCCTCTCTTCCTCTTGTCCCTATCTCTCTCTTTCTCTCCCTTATTCTCATCTCTATCTCTCTTTCTCTATCTTCTTCTAGACTTTATCGATCTTCTTATTATCTCTATCTCTCTCTCTTTTTCATCCTTATCTCTTTCTCTCTTTTCTTATTATTTCTATCTCCCTTTCTCTTCTTTGTCTAATACAGGCGAAGCCTAGCCCCGACTGCATATTCTCTCTCTTCTCTGTCTAATACAATTGGCAAAGCTTAGTGTCAACTACATTTTCTCTCTCTTCTCTATCTAATACAATCGACGAAGCCTAGCGCCGACTACATCTTCTCTCTCTTCTCTGTCTAATATAGTCGGTGAAGCCTAGCGCCGACTGCATCTTCTCTCTCTTTTTTGTCTAATACAGTCAGCGAAGCCTAACGTTGATTGCATATTCTCTCTCTTCTCTATTTAATATAGTCGACGAAGCTTAGCGCCGACTGCATCTGCTCTCTCTTTTTGGTCTAATACAGTCGGAGAAGCCTAATGCTGATTGCATCTTCGCTCTCTTCTCTATCTAATATAGTCGACGAAGCTTAACGCCGACTGCATCTTCCCTCTCTTCTCTGACTAACACAGTCGGTAAAGCCTAGCGCCGACTACATCTTCTCTGTCTAACACAGTCGGTGAAGTCTAGCGCCGACTGCATCTTCTCTCTCTTCTCTGTCTAATACAGTCGGTGAATCCTAGTGCCGACTGCATCTTCTCTCTCTCTTCTGACTAGCACAGCCGATGATGCTCAACGCTTACTGTATCTTCTCTCTCGTCACTTCTTACATACAGCCGACAAAGCCTAGTGTCGACTATGTCCATCTCTCTCTTCTCTTTCCAACCCAGCCAGCGATGCCTTGCGCCGACTGTGTATTTCCTTCTCTTCGTCTTCCAACACAGCCGGCGATGCCTAGCGTCGACTGTGTCTCTCAAATTCTTCTCCTTCCTTCTATCTTCTCTCACACTCTTCTCATTCTTTCTTTCTCTTCCTCTCTTTCTCTTCTCTTCTCTTTCTTATTCTCTTACTTCTTACTCTCTCTTTATATCTTTCATTATTTTCTGTTATCCTTTTGTTTGATTAAGAAGGGTTGAGATTAGCCTCTTATAATAGTCATATTGTCTAGCCGTAATGTTGTTGTGCCAAAATTACTTTGCCCACTTTATTGCCATGACAGACAAACCATCGTGCTTAGCTAGTCAGTATCGGTATTGACGTCTAGTAGTAATCCTGTGAGCTGGTCTGAGTTACCGAGCCCGTTTTACTACCATGTCAGGCCAATTATTCACCTGCTTAGTCACTGTGCTGATCTCCCCGCCTAGTCAAATTTTTCTTTCCCCCATCTTTCTTCTCTCATTCTTTCCTTCTTCTTTTGAATGTACATGCCTGTGTACGTTCACCCAAAAGGCCAGGTGTGGTCTATTGACCCACCTGTCTTATAACATTTGCCATATATGTGTGATTGCATAAAATAGGAGAATACAAGCCAATGGAGCCGATTTCAAACTAGTTTTATTACTGGGGGGCTTTCTTCGTAATCTAAGAGGACGCCCACATGAGTCGGCCCGAGTAAGTCCCGAACCCACTTTAAATTCCTCTCTCATCGGTTGGTAATACCTGCTCTTGTTCTCAAATGAGGTTCTCGAAAGAGCGATCTCAAAAGTCCCGGGTCTCCCCTGAAACCCAAGATGCGTGCCACCCAATCCTTCAAGATCCGAAGGGTGAGATCGAGGCACCTAACCATGTCCATTTTTAAGATTTTCGAGTCTTCATAGATCTCCTAGATTTGCACTATTTTTTGAGCTTCAATTTTATTATAGGGGTGAAAAATAGACCTTTAGGTCATGATAAGAGTGTGGGCACCAAAAATATATCTTTTAATGAGATTTTGAGGTACACCTTATCGTGATTGTTCAAGGTTGACACCTTATACAAACCTTACCATTTTTTTACATATGCCAAGTGGGAAGCTAGCAAGGAACGTTCTCCAAAGTGATCAACTTAACGAGTATGTATGGCATACTCCCTCGGGAGCAAACTGTGCACTTGCTTCCCCAGGCAACACAAGGAACTTAATATGATTGTTATAATGTGGAATCCATGGTTCCACTTTGTCATCACCATATTATTGTTTTCAATAAAAACAAATGGATTTTGAGTTTCTAGACACTTAGCTCTCACTGTCCAATTTTGCATGAATTTAATTTATTATTGTAATTTTACGCAAACATACAATGCATGACTTTTCTTTTCTTTACCCTTCTTTTTTTTTTAGACAAAAAACTCACAATAATAAACTTCCTATGCAACTTACCCCAATCAAATTTTTTTTCCCACTTTTTACCCAAAAAAATATTTTTCTAGCAAATGCCTCCCCAAGTAAAAAAAAAGTATATTTTTTTGATGCAGATACCCTTTTCGTACATAAAAAATTAATTTTGGCTAGACGTTCAAGTGGGCTTACGCACAATACCAAAAGCTACATGGGATGCTAGACCACCATGTACCAATTGTTGGACCCTATTAAACTAAAAAAAAGTGTTGGACCGCCTTCATTATCTGCTGAACCGCGAATAGATATGCTTAACCGCATATATAGCTCTACTGGACCACATATATAAAAGTGTCGGACCGTCATATAAATTTTTCATACTGCATGTTTGTCCAGTAACATAAGTGCAGGACCACATTTTGTCCAGGAAAAAAGTGTTGGACCGCAATGTACATTTGCCAGACCGTGTGTTTATGAATAAATAATAGTGTCAGACCGCCATGTATATCTATCGGACCACACTTTTATCCAGAGGAGAGAGGTGTGTAAAAGTCAAGGACAGGTAGGTTAGTCTTTCTTTTATTGTTGTTTTTGGTTGGGGGAGTGGTATTTGCTAAGAAAGTATATTTTGGATTAAAAAATGGGAAAAAAAGTTTAATTGGGGTCAGTTGCTTAGGAAGTCGATACTTGGGGATTATTTGTAATTTTCCCTCGTTTTTTTATCTTGGTCCAATGAGGAATAAGTTATAGCCCTAATTTTTGAGTCTTAAAAATACTTTGTTGTCTTAGTGAATGCAATATGTGTTCATTGACATGAGCATATATAAGTGAAGTCATGGTTTAAATGAATTCTAAAGAGAGAAGGGATAATTAGAGAGCTTTGGATGGTGGAGAGCAAATAAAAATAGGAGTTAACATGTCGGACAAAATAATGGATAAAGATAAAGAAATAACTACCCCAAGAGTTTCTTAATATTTTCAATATAATTCTCATGGAGATGAGAAGAGAGGATGATAGTTTCCTGAACGAATCTTAAAAGCAAGGGATGGGGCTGGCAATAGGCACAAAGGCTAGGTTGCCTGGCCTTGAAAAATTGTGGTCTAGGCTATAAAGTGCGGCCTGAGGGCTAGGCAAGGATCCTGACCCAACTTTTTTTTTTAATTTCTTCCCTTCTTTTATTGGGTCTATTAGGCCCGAGCTGCCTTGAACGGGGCTAGGACCGGGGCTAGACCAATGTTACTTCAGCCTGGTCCTAGCTCAACCTGGCTCGGGCTGGATCTATAGGGGAATGGGGCTGAGCTAGAATGGCTAGTTGCTAGCTCTAGCAAGGGAAATTTGTGTCCAGCTATGCAAGAAAGGAAATTATATTTTTGAAATATCAAATAAGTTTCTACCAATTTTTATGAGCTTTTGCATGTTTCTTTTAAGGGTGTAGTTTGTAGAAAACTAAGGCCGTAAACAATTAATGTCAGGGGTACATTCAAATCGTGTCGAAAGATGTTGTTTTAGTATTAAAAATATTTGTGATGGTTTGAAATTTATTTTCATATCTTTTTATAAGATTTAAAGCTAAAAAAATAGTGTAGATCAAGTAGATCAATAAACGCTTAAAAATCTTGAAAGTTAATAGTTCAAAAATTTCATTACCAGATGCACTATTTCCATGACTTGAACTCTATTTTTTCTTATGTTCATACATCGTGAGGTCGAGATGCTCGATTTGAAGATTTTTGAGCATTAAAATAACTTCTAGTAAATTGTTGAGGGGTGTTTAGAGCATCACTCTTATATAACTTTTTCAAACAACTTTCTTACAAAATATATTAGTAGGATATATAAAAAAAAAAAAGGGGAAAATAAATAACCCCCAAGAATAGACTTTCTATGCGACTTACCCCCAACCAAACTTTTTTTTTTTTCTCATTTTTTACTCCAAATTTAACTTTTCTGGCAAATACCTCAAAGTAAAAAAGTCATATTTTTTTGACCAAAAGTGCCCATAGTGTCAGACCGCCCTCTTTTTGTGCCAGACAGCATGCCCAAAGTGCCAGACCGCCCATATTTTGTGTTGGACTGGCCCTATTTTGTGTCGGACTGCATGCTTTTTAGAAGCCCAAAGTGTCAGACCACCTCCACCTCCATTTTTGTGCCGGACCTCATGCCCAAAGTGTTGGACCACCCCATTTTGTGCTAGGCCACATGCTTTTCTAAAAGCGAAGTGCTGGACTGCCCCCATTTTGTGTTAGACCACATGTTTTTCAGAGGGTATTTTGGTCTTTATTTTATGACTTGGGGGGTATTTGTTAGAAAAGTTCAATTTGGGTTAAAAAGTGAGAAAAAGGGTATAGTTGGGGGTAAGTTGCATAAGAAGTCTATTCTTGAGGGTTATTTGTAATTTCCAAAAAAAAAAATCTCTAAAAGATTATTTATTTAATACCAAATTTATAATGAAAAAAATTTATATAAGGTTGCAACCTTAAAATGTAGAAATAAGGTGCGCCTAAAAAATCCGCCATAGAAAGCTGTTTTGATGTTAGAAAGCTCTCTAATTGATCATCTTGACATCATGATGTATGAATATGAAAAAAAAAAGATTTTGTATCCCAAAAATAATACATCTTGCAATACATTATCTAGACTCTGCATTTTGAATATTTTAATTTGTTTATAGATCTACTTAATTTGAATCAATTTTGGAGTTTAAAAAATTATAATTAGATATAAAAATGGATTCTTAGGCCATCAAAAGATTTTTTGACACAAAAATTACATTTTATGATAAATTGTGGGGTGCGCCTTAATTTGATTGTTTAAGGTTGCAACCTTATGCAACCCACACCCATCTATAATCTAGTATTAATAAAAGGACACGGTTTCTATGCGGCCAGCCTGCATATTGTAGAAATACGGGTTTGGCAATAAAAATATTTTTTAAATATAATTTGATCCTAATTTTAGAGAATATATAATCTTTAACATGGATATCATGAATATAAAAATAAAATAAAATTGAAGACTAAGAATAATAATTATATTAAGAAAACATTTGGATCGTTAGTTCTACTTATTTTTAGATGGACCACCTATTTGCATTTATCTTTAAGAGGGATGCTTTATACCTTTAGACCGCATATTGTAGACATGCAGTCCACAACCCACACGAAACAATTTTTCTTAATAAAAACTCTAATTTCAATTAAAGTAGTTCTCAAATTGCAATTCAAACTATGTATTTTCTTAACTAATTTTTGTTGGGTGCTGTTTGTATGGAGCCTAGGCTCTAAACAATCAAATTAGAGCCTACCTTCAAATAGTGTCGAAAAATATGGTTTTAATATTAGAGATTTTTGTGATAGTTTTAAAATATATTTTTATATTTATTTATAAAATTTAAAGTTTTTAAAATAGTATAGATGGGCAAATTTATAAAAACTTAATTTTTTTAAAAATTAACGCCCTAAAAATGAATTACAAAATAGACTATTTTTCAAACTTAAAATCCATTTTTTTGTTATGTGAGATATCGATTTGAAGATATTTAAGCATGAAAACAATCTTTTCTAGAAATTTTTTATGCAAGCTAAACTCTTCCCATTTTTGTTATGCAAACTTCCTTTTTTGGGTTTTTCGCGCTGCCGCGAAATAAAATTTAGGGTTTTCCGTGTAAAACTTTTCGCGCGGCCCTCTTCTCTCAAAACCCTCGCCCCTCTCTCTCTCCTGCCTTCTCACAATACTTCATCCTCTTCAAACGAGGATCCATTTGCAGGCTTTCATCTTCTTCAACAAGGTAAGGAATTGTTTTTGGCGGGTGTTCTTTTATGTTCTTTTGGTAGTTTTTCTGCATCGTAGTGTAAGGATTCTTCACCAAACAAGGTAGGGTTTCCTTCATACGAACCCCCACACGAAATGCCTCATGTTGAACAAGGGTATGGATTATATTCTTATGATTTTCCTGGGTTTTCCCTCTAGATGGTGCTGTTTTTTTTAATTACCAATGCAAACATTTGTTTTCCTATGATTTCCCCATGGAAATTAGATGGTTTTTTATTTTTGGCTTATTCTATTGAGTATAGAAACACAATTTGGTCTATAGAAAAAATGTGGGTATGGTTTTTTTTTGGTTGTAATTTACCTTTTTCTTTTTATTTCTTGCTGGCTTTTTGTTGCTGTATAGAAGCCATTTATAACTTTTACAGTGAGGCTTGTTGGTATAGAAGCAATTTGCTCTGTAGAAATTTGTTGATTTTTTTTATTTCTTGCGGGTTCTTTTGTTCTACTTTTTTTTTTTTTCTTGATGGTTTTCTGTAGTTGTATAGACGCCATTTGTGATTTTTAAAGTGGGGATTGTTGTTGTATAGGGAACTGTTTACATATGAAAACTGTTTTGCGTATGCAAACTGTTACGCATGAACCAAACGAGCCCTTATGGGGCTCAAAGATTTCATGGTTCGTACAGTTCAGAGCTCAGAGTTTCATATACATGGATTTGTTATTTGCTGTTGAATTAGGGTAGCTCAGGAATAACGGGGATTTACTGCGATCTAAAACAGAGTTTCATTGGCATCCATTGAATTATAGTGATATTTCAGAGAATTAGGTTTTTTGATTCATGATTTCATGTTGTGGATGTTAATTGGTGTATTTCAGGAATATTTGGGTTTTTGAGCCGGACTTCGAGTTCTTGGAGATTTCTGAATATTGAGCTGTATTTTGGCTGTATTTTAGAGTATTAGAGTTAGGGTTTTTGATACTGTGAGGAGCCATGGGTACCGAAAGAGCAGCGGGTGGATGGAGTGATATAGTAAAGAAGGGCAGTGGTATGAGGAAGCAAGGGGAGATTGATAGGGTTTTGGAGGACTGTAAATCAAGTAAAGGGATAAGCATCGCTGTTATCGATGCTAATGCTATGATTTCTGGTGGAGAAAAGCTCTCTAATTGTGCAGAGAAGTTTGTTTCAATAAAGGAGGCTTTGGAGGAGATAAGAGACCCTGTTTCTCGTCACAAGATTTCATTTTTGCCCTTCACTGTAGAAACTATGGAGCCTTCCGAGGAATCACTGAAAAAAGGTTCTCCCTCTCTTGAATGCTTTTTCATCATTTTTTTACGGTTTCCAACTGTCTCTCTCTCTATTAATGTCCCTTTGAATTTAGAAAATCCTGCATGTTTATATTTTGACCTTGCTGGTTTTTTTGTTTAATGGGTAATTTTGTCAACAATATGTGCATCCATATATTGTTTAGTTTGTGGCTCCCATTTGAATTAACAGACACGAGAAACAACATCATACCAATATGTGCATCCATATATTGTTTAGTTTGTGGCTCTCATTTGAATTTGCAGACACGAGAAACAACATCATTGAATGATCATGCGCACCTCATTAGAAACTTTGTGCATCAAATCCCTGATTTGACAGATTTTATTACTTGATTGAAACTTGATAATCAAGATCTTGATATATAAGTAATATAGGGGGCTTCAGTGATTCATGCAACAAACGAAGATGCGTGTTTCTTTCTCGCATGTTAATTAAGTTGCTCATTTTATTTATTTAAAAAAAGTTTTTCAACACCTTTGTGACGGATGGGTAGCTTTTCTCTTCAATGTTGTTTGATTCTTTACTTATTCTCTTTACTGCTTTTCGGTGTTTAGTGGGTTTAAAGTACAAACCCTTTAGTTTTCTTTGTTACAAACATTAATTGGGTTATCTCAAATCCTTTTGAGCTTCATCAAGAGTTAGTAAGTTCCAAATTGTGGGACATTTTCCTATCCATATTCTTATTGTGATCACACTTGATTGTTTCTGTGGGTTATCGTAATTCTGCCGAAACCGATTGGAAACTTCTGAATTAGTGCAGTTGTGAGCTTTGCAAGGACAACTGGAGATTTACAGACTCTTTCTGATGTCGATCTAAAACTCATTGCTTTGTCATATACTCTGGAAGCCCGGATTCATGGGACTGCACATCTTAGAGATGTTCCTCCTCCTGTACATGTAGTGAATGTTTCACGATTACCTGAGAAAGACATGCCTGGGTGGGGTTCAAATGTGCCTAATTTGGAGGAGTGGGAAGCTCTTGAACATGCTGTAGAAGGCAACTTGAATGAGAATTCAAGGATTTTGCCATTAAAAAACTTGACTTTGAATGTACCACCTGCAAGTGAATGTGTTTGTTCAGAAGATAATTCACCAAAAATCACCAATGAAGCTCAATGTGAGAGTTTAGAGGAATCAGGTCAAGGTCATAGGAAGCATATAAGATTTCCCCCTAAGAAGATCGTTACTATTGAGGGGAAGAAGATGGTAGCTGATGGAATTGATGCTTCTAAAGGAGAAGTGGATGAGAATGATGAGTGGTACCCAGCTGTAAGCAGGAGCACACATAGGAGGTATCTGAGAAGAAAAGCGAGACGTGAGGCCTTGGGAAGTTGTGATCATCCAGAGATAGAGGGAAATATGGATGAGGAAGTTACACTGGATGACACTAATATTGTTTCAAAAAATGCTGTACTTGACAACACTAAGGCTCTTCAGGGTGCTTCTTTTGAGGAACCTCATTTGGTGAACAAATCTTCCAGTGAAGCTGCTTGTGCTGAGATACAAAATGGACAAATTGGAGATGGCGTTTTAGATCAGGAGGAAGATTTGGATTCTATGATGGGTCATGATGAATTATTAGGTGAGGGGTGTGTTGATGAGGTTAACAATTTCGAGAAAGATGGAGATGATGTTGAAGTTTGTACTATAGGATTGGACCATCTTGAGATAATGAGTCAATTTGATGGCAGTGAAAGCATTAATGCATCTCAAGTGGAAGATAGTAGCAGTGAGCAAAGTTGGATGTTGCGTTCTTTGTCCGACTCAAGTGTGGCATGTGTCACAAGTGACTATGCAATGCAAAATGTTCTTCTCCAGATGGGTCTTCGTCTTTTGACTCCGACTGGGATGCAAATACGTCAGCTCCACAGGTGTGCTTATTTTGTACTTGGCGGTTGTATGTCGATTTGGTTGCTTCACCATTTTTCCTTTTTCCCTTAATATTTCTGCTATGTTTTGTCTATTTATGTTAGACTTTGGCTCAACAGTGATTGAAACTTGGTCATTGTATGATCGGAAACCAGGCAAATCATTTGCCCATGCATACTCCTGCATGTATTTTTTTTTTGTGTATTTATAATATGTGTATTTTGTTTTGATTGGTTATCCATGTGAATTTAGGGCTGGCAATGCGCGTGGCTCAGTCCGAGCCTTCCCGTTGCCTGGTTGGCTGACGAGAGCCCTTGCCCTGTCCTGGGACCCTGGTCCTTCCTTTGGATTTGGCCAGGTTGGGCTGGACCTGGCCTTGATCTGGTCGGGCCTGGTCCAACCCTAAGGGCCATATATGCTGGGCTGGGGGGACTTGTGTGTTGTCCAGCCCATCATCACCCTTAATATGATGTGTGTATTTGTATGCATTTTTATATTTGTATATCTCTTTATATATGTTGTATGTATGTCAGTGTGCATCTCTGATATATGCAAATATGCATGTTTGATATTATGTATATGTACAATTTATATATGTTTGTATTTATGTCGGTGTGCATATCTAAAGTATGTGCATGGGTGCTTGTACATGTATTTATGATGCACACACCACACACATAATACATGTACACATATATGTCCTCTGGAATAGTGGACTTAGCCAACTATATCGAATTCCATCTACTTTCCTTTTTGAATTTTTTGTTTTATTTGAAAATGAGTTCTGAACTATTATCGAATTAATATTTATTTATATGTCCTTATTGTCCTCGGTAATAGTCTACTCATCCAAAAACTAAATAAAATCTTACATAGCTGAAGTAATGCTTTCTTCAATGACTTCCAAAATTATACTTGAGCAATCATATATCTACATTTCATCAGTTCACATACACTAACATATCCTTTTCTTGGACAAAGAATTTCTAGTTGATATAGGTAGGCAATTTATTTTTTTGTTAAAGAACGATGATCGGCTTGAGTTCTGTCAAAGTTCAAATTTTGGTTTTGATCCATTGTTGTAACCATGCCAGCCAAATATCTTACACCTTGGGTTCGTCTTTATCTTACCTGGAGTTGTGTATTTATTTTCACCTACTGAGTTGTTTGTTGAAACTAGATGATCGTGATATTCAATATTCACGAAAACAGTGTTTTCTATATTATGCGATCTTTGAGAATTCTATTGAAAAAGGCAGGATATTACTGTCTTACCTAAAAGATTAGTCCCTCCTAGCAATGCGACTACTTCTCTTAGCCTCTTCCCTTACCTCTTTCCCTGAAAAATAAAAGAGAGATAAAAAAAATGATATTTTTGGTAATTGTCATGATGTATAAGTTTGTTGAGAACTTCTGAATTGTTCCTTGGTGTAGGTGGGTTTTGAAGTGTCATGCTTGTAATAGAGTGACTGCAGAAATTGGAAGGATATTTTGCCCAAAATGTGGCAATGGTGGGACTTTACGCAAGGTTGCTGTTACTGTTGGTGAGAGTGGTGTTGTTCAAGCAGCTCGACGGCCACGTATTATACTCCGAGGCACAAAAGTGAGCTTATGCAAATGCTGCATGTTTTATGTTCTGTTTGAATTTGAAACTGGAACTTTTGTTTCTTCATGTGCATGCCTGTGTCGGCCTGACATTTGTGTGTGCTTGTTGGTTGTGATCTTTGTGTGCTTGCATGTGTTGGTATGCTCCATGATTGTTTGCGAATAGGCTTTGTGCCCTTGTCTGACGACATTTGTGAAGATTAAAAACTTTATTCTTCAGTCGTATCTTAGGCAACTTTGACATGGCTTTTTGTTTTTGATAATTGACATCACAGATGTGTTGATATACACTGTTTATATGTATGCGTCCATGCATTCACATTGTAAATTTACTAGCCATAGCGACACACAGAACCACAGTTGCATATGCGCATCTAGATAGATGTAATGTCTTCATTGTCATTTCCCCATGTGGTGAGGAGAAGTTTATATCTCTCCTCGTTTGATTGGTTCTACTTTTTGTCAGATTGATTTTGTTCCAAAATATTGGAGTGGTTATTATTTGTGTGTATCATGCCTTTTTTTCTTGTAGTTTATAGGACTATGATCTGTTTTAGGATTTACTGCATGTGTGTTTCTGTCAATGCCTCTGTGTGCATGCATATGTAAGTATTTTTTTTTGTAATTCATGTACGTATGATATGTATATTAATGATTCCATGCATATATTCTTGCTACCACCCTTGATGTTGATTCTCTTTTTCTTTCTGTAGTTTTCGCTTCCTTCGCCTCAAGGTGGGAGGGATGCCATAACTAAGAATCCTATATTACGTGAAGATCAACTTCCCCACAAGCTCCTTTACCCAAAATTGAAGAAGAAACCCGCAAATAAGGTGAGGTTATAGAACGTGGTGGGTTAAGAAAGTTTTAGGATTTTATTAATTTGGTGTGGAATGTATGCTATATGATCTGGATTTGAATTTCATTAGCAGTTCTTTTTGTTGGGTGTGATTTACTGACATCCTTTGGTAAATAGGGGTTGGATATTCTGAGTTCAGATGATGTAATATTTCATAGTGCCGACAAAAGAGCTTCATTGAAGCCTCCTGTGAGAAAAGCCGTGGCACTTTTCAGCGGCAAACGGAATCCCAATGACAACCATTTCTCACGCGGTAAGAAATAAATGTCATTTATGCTCTTCAGAAAGAAATACAAGTCTGTCACTTTGTAGTGGCTTTTTCTGTAAATTTTTTATTTTTGTTGAGTGAAAACAAATGAGGAGTACTGTCCTTTCAAAATTTTGGTGATTCCATTTGTGACCATGTCACTAGAACAATACAATTTTGAGCATTCCTTCCTTCACACATTTCTGTCTCAAATCTCAATTTTTGATGGAAATATCTCATGTCACTAATATGCTCTTTGTGGCTGCTACTTGAATTGGACATGGGTCTAATAAAACATCTAAAAAGTAACTGCATATTGGATTTTGCGTTGAAACTTGAAATGCCAATAACTCATATGCTGCCATCTCTCTCTGTCTAGAGAGAGAGAGAGAGCGAGAGAGAGAGAGAGAGAGAGAGAGAGAGAGAGAGAGAGAGAGGAGGGACGGACAGTCGGATAAGAAAAATAGATACATTAGAGGGAGGGAAGGGCACAGAGATATACATCGTATATGTTACTGTTGCATGCTTATATTGCAAGTAGAATGGAAGTGTGGTCTTTCAATTGTTTGATGGATTCCAAACCAGGTGCTTCAAGGCCATATATTGTGTTATCTCTGAATTATTTTATGACCCTTTTGATTTTTGAGACCATGGTTTCCATTTGAGCTGAATTCTCAGATTTGGTTATCATGTTGGGCTTGCCAAGTTTTTTGAGTAAGGAATCTGTCAGAGGTGTACCAGAGTCTGCCTATCAATCCTTCTTTTCATGTGATCATTTATTCTTGAGCCTAAGAACATGAAACTCTCAGTTGCCTGCCCTATGCTGTGGTGGTTGTGCTAATATGCACTTTCATGTAAGATGCGGTTCTTTCCCTACCTCTATATCAATTTATTAAAAGGCTTGTATGCTCTAATATACAATTGTTAATCTAGACTTGTGTTCCAAGAAAGATCCATGTGCGTCCAAAGGGTATGCTTAGACAATGGACACTAATCTTAATTTTTACAATCCATATTACTGAAATGATAAGGATGGGGCACATGCGCATACATGTCGGTTACCAAATTCTCTAATCAACAGTTAGAAATGTTTTTGATGGTTGAGCTGCCTTAGATAGCATGCTAAAACCATTATTAATCATTTGCAGTATGTCAACATTTCGACATTGCAATGCTTGTAAATATTTCTTGATAATGATATCCATGAACTTGAAGCATGTAGGGTCTGGCAGCTAGAACTAAGAAAACACCGGCAAACATTACTCTGAAACCCATTCCTGTACTCCTCGCAAACCATGGGCTCCCGGTGCCAACTGAACCTTCTTCATCATAAGCGGTAGCTTGGTCGAGTGATCACACTTTGTTAAGAAGTGGAGATCTATATAGATATTGGTTTCCAGATTATGTTGAGGCACCGAAAGTCTCCATTTGATTGATGGAGGGAATGGGTCCTGATAGATAGCTTAAGAATGTCATGGATGGAATGCTTTGAAAGATGCCACTTGTAAGTAGATTGCTTGAAAGTTCAAGAGGCTCCAATTCCTGCCATGCTATGATCTTCTCAGGGATCTTTCCAGTACATGTGGTTGCTGGAACAAGTTAAAAGCCACCTAATCTAATAAGCTTGCTACTTCTTCTGAGATTGTCCCAAAGAGGTTATGACTTGAAATGTCTATGCGTGATATGAGGAAAAGAGTCCTACCATATTTTAGCATCTGACCTTTTGTTGCAATTGACAAGCACCTTGTTGAAATAGTCGTATAAGAAAAGTCATAAAGGTCTTGTTGCTATGATTGCCATAGCTGATGAGTTGTTCAAGGTACGAGGCGTGTTACCCATTATTTTGTTAATGACAAGGTCCAATACTCGAAGAGAACTTAAGTGTGAGCTTGCACTCTTGCAGAAGTTCATGTAAACATGTTTGATCTCAATCAGAGAATGCGAAGGGATAATACGTTCTCTCCGATCCAAGTGGGAATATGTACTGGTAGTTGGTTTGAAGCGACTAATAAATTTCCCAAGCTTGAAGGGATCGTACCTGCCGACTCATTACCTGAAACATCTAGGAGATTCAAGTTCCTCGTTCCTCCTATAGAGCTGGGAATGGTTCCCGCAATGTTGTTTTTGGAAGACTATTGACTTGTATAAATAGTAAAAGATATTACAATAAAGTTAAGCTGCTAGAGGCATCCCACAGGCTGGGTTCTCAGGTGTACACTGCTTAAGCAGCACACTTAAAGACGAAAAAGGCAGAAAAGCCACAGAGAGAAGAAGAAAGAAAACAATAAAGAAGGAAGGAAAGTAGAGAAAGAAAGAAGAAAGGTAGAAATGGGGGAAGTAGCGCCTAGGAAGTTGGCAACTCCAAAGAACCAAAGTGGCAATGTTTCCCACAATGTTATTATTAGACAGCAAAAAGACACCCAATTTGGTCAGAAAGGAGGGGATGGTGCCAGTTAATTATTCCCAGAAAGGGCAATAAGCAAGTCAGCAACGTCTCTCTCATGTCTCACAAAGGAGGGACCGTTTCTTGTTATATGGTTATTTGAAATGGACAGATGCATAAGGTTGGGCATGAAGGGGATGGTTCCTTTATATGGTTATTTGCAATGTTGAGCTGTAGTTGGCTCAGAGTCATGTTGAAAGGTATGTTCCTCTGATATGACTGCCAGAAATTGATAAGAAAATTGGTGGTTTTTATTGCTTCACCAATCTGGGATGAAATAAAGAATTGATATTCTGAGAGGTTCATGTAATCTAGATTAGGATATGTCTCACTCAGGATGTTTTTTCTCTTGTCAGAATCTGCCAAGCATGTGCAATTTCTCAAGCTTTCAGGGAGCTGCCTGGAAAAATTGTTATCATTGGACGTGTCTTACATAGTTTCCTGACGCTATGCATTTGTGTATGTAGGGAGTTATGGAAACTATTATTTGAGAAGCCGACATTTTGATTTTGATTCTATTGCCCAAAATCTATTGGAATTTCACCTGAGAAGTTGCTGCTATAGGCATCAGTTTCCAGGCCTTGCAGGGGAGATATGCTGCCTGGTAATGAACCTCCAAGGCTCAGTTAAGCTGTTTTAAAAAAAAATGAGCCTCCAAGGCAATTCACTGAGAGGTCAAGAGCTTTTAATGACCTTATGTTTCGTACCACTTGGGGGAAGATCTCTAGTGTGTTGGTTGTGAAACAGGTTCAAGAGAGTGAGCTTAGTCAAGTTCCCAGTAGAAGAAGGTATGGGATCCGTGAGAAGGATTTCATTTCAGAGAGAATTCCGCTAGTTCTTTCATGTGCCAAATTCAAGGGGATATGAAACCTGCGATCTTGTTCCCAAATATATAGGGTAGACCTAGAACAACACCGATTAGGAGGTGTGATTTGGTTCAATTAGAAGGCTCTAAAAGGGCAAGGAGAAGGCCTTAAAAGACATGGACGGACCTAATGAAAAGGGAAATGGTGATTTACTGTCTAACTGAGGGTATGCCACTTGATAGAGTGGAATGCGAAACATGATTCTTGTAGCTGACCCCAAATAATTGGGATGATGCTTGGATGATGATGATGATGATGATGCTAGTGATGACCATTTTTAGGTGGGTTTTTCCTATGAAGAAGTTATCCTATAGTTGTAGGCTGTTAGGCTCCGTCATGTTTGTAAGGAAATATGTAAAGATCTCACCAGTTATTCTATTTGCAGTGGTATTGAGTTGAGAAAACCTAGGAAGCCAAATAAGAATTCATTTGACAACCATGGGCGGTCTTTGCCGTCGCAACTGGCCTAGGTAACAGGGATTGGTCCTTTTAAATGGGGGTTTTCAAAAATCTCTAGTATTTGAAAATTGGAAATGGAACTGAGCTGTTCTGGAATTGAACCAATCCGAAGATCTCTAAGGCTTGGGAGGTTCATGAGTTTGGCAGGTAAGGTAGAGATACCGAATGTTTTTCAGGCCATAAACCAGTAGAATTGAGATTGAAATAGAGAATCCATTAAAAGAGAGATTTAAGAAATTCAGGCTGAAAGATTACTTATATTCAGTGACCATGAATTCAAAAGACTGGTTTTACAATTCAGTAGGTCTTGCCTCAGGGAGGGAGGGAGAATGAATTCAAAAGATTGGTTTTGCACAGTAGGTTTTACAATTTAGATCGTCTGGATCGGTGAGGGAAGGAGGGTTTGTAGATGTAGTGTTTAAAAAAGCGGAATGGTGTGGCGGATTGTCCACCCCTAATCTTGTTCTCAATTGGTTGGTTCGGCGATCTGGATCGTTTGTAGATCATCTGGATCGGTGATTTAAAAAAATTAAAAATAAATGAAATAAGATAAAAATTAAAATAGTGGTTGATTGGGTGGGGATTGTGGAGAACGATGGACAACCTTAGATAAAATGAAAAGCGGGGGGGGGATTTAGGGCGAAACAGGCCTCATAGCATTCGGGAACAGGTTTGGTTCTGATTGATTTTGCATGCGAATCTGCGATCCGGATTGGAAATCCTGTTTTTAAAACACCGGATGCACCTTGCTATGTTCTTGCTGTCCCAATGGGGAGTATACAAAGGGACCGCAATAAGATTACTGGCAGTGGCCACCAATTCGACACCTTCTCAGCGTATATTGTAAAATTGTTAAGCATAAACCATCCAAAAGAAGAGATCAATAGTCCCTCAGGAGACTCAACCCTTAATATCATCTCGGCATGTAGACTACGAAATCCTTCGAGGGTATGTTCCCTCACGCATTGACTGATATTTATTCTCGTCGCACACTGTCATTCCGATTTCTTCTCTCCAAGAATCAAGTTTCATTGCTCTCATTCAAAGACCTTTCATTTGAAGGACCCGAGAATAGGAGCACATTGCTGTGATTCAGCCCATTTGAATGAAGATCACTGCTGGAGCACCCCAGGGTCTGCGATATATGGGTGAAGGTTATTGAAGGACTTTGATGAGCTTTATTTATGGCTTATTGAAGGACTCTGATGAGCTTTATGGCTTAGAGACAGAAGTAATAAAAACAAAATTCAAGAATCCTAGTATTGAAAAGGCAACAATAAAAATATTGTTTTTTCCCTTTTCGAGATAAGAAAATGTATATTATATATAACAAATAGTAAAGTGTCAAATATACCATTATATCACTATTATATATACAATAAAAAAACTACCACTACCACATTGAAAGGTGAGGACGCAAGTACATTTTCAAAAGTTCCTTTCCCTCTCAAAATTCTTTAGGAAGCATATCTGCTGTGTTTTGTCTTGTCTTGGAGTGAGTGAAAGACTTCGCACGAATCAGGATCTTTAAGGAGCAAAAGCTGCCATGTAGTAAGATACACTCCCAGTGGTATTTTGTGGAACCTTTGCTTTGAGGAGCATCAAAGGAAGGAGATGGAGATAGTGGATCCAGAGGCAACAGCGAATGCAAAGCCTCTAGTTTGATGGCCTGAGCTTCTGATGATGAAAATTTGGCCCAGGCGAAAAAAGACATGTCTAGGCCAAAGGCCCTATATTTGTGGGATGGGTGCCCTCTGTGCAATGAATGGTATAACTATGTTCGCAGGGCTTGAAAGGTGCGGTTTTAGTCTTTTTTTAGCATAAATGCACAGCTTCACACTCACCGCATCCATGCATAACTCAATGCAAATACCTATCTTATTAATATTTTTTTTTTCTGGGCACTAATTTCATGCAACAGTTACATAGTAATATGATGCAGCAACCTTCAAAAACCATGTTATGGTCATTTGTTTGATCTAAAATTTAAAATATACATTATTTTTATTCTAATGAATGATCACAAAAAATGAAAAAAATTGAAAACACAATTTAGAAAGTTTTTTCTTACCCCAATTAACATAGGCCGTTCATTTTTGTGAGATGTTTAGATCTATGTTTTAGAATGATTTTTCATTTCCCATTTTTTTTGGATGGTTTTATTATCATTAGATAAACAAAGTTAACAAAAAAAAAATGATTTGGAGTTTATAAAGGTCAAGATCTTGAAATTCACCAAATGAATGGTCTAGATTCATTTTTGGAGGGGACTCATTTTGACCATATTTAGGATTCAAATTGAATTTTTGTTTTTTTGGGACTGATTATTGAGATGAAGAGCGAGTGTGCGTAAAATTTTGGATTATATAAATACTATAAACATGGTTTGTTAGAAGTGTCGTTGCATTATACTATGATACAACTGTTTATTAGATCGTTGCTTTTTTTTTTGTTTTTTTGGGTAATTTAGTTGGGATGACAGCCTTTACCCGTTTTTTAATTAGTTAGTGGTTTTTGAAGCTGACATGGGCAAATGTGTTTATATTTTTTACACTTAGTTGACACATCAAGGCACTTTAGACGTCGAGACACTTTTCAACGCCTTTTCAAAATCTAAAAATAAAATAAAGTATTGTCTGATATCTTGCATCTCTGTTTTCCTTAAACAATGTAAAGGTTGAAGAAGACGGAGGTGGGTTTCTCTTTCTCTCAAAAGCCAAGCTTTTCAGCTAATTCATATTCAAAGTTGACCGCAATAGTCTCTCTCCCAAAAGCCAAGCTTTTCTGCTAATTCATATTCAAAGGTGTCGGCAATAGCGCAAAATTACGATTAACAAAATTTTCATAAGTTCACAGATTCGGTTAAAACGTTTTTGCTCGAAAGTTTCATAAATTTTCTGCCCACAAGCCATTTTGGCTTTCAACCAGGACGTCCCGCAGGCGCCCCCAATGCGTTCTCGCTTTAATTTTAAAGGAAAAAGTTGGATCTTTATATATATATATATATATATATATATATATAGTAGT
>NW_006497450.1:672751-712833 GCF_000471905.2 Amborella trichopoda
ATATATATATATATATATATATATATATATATATATATATCACAAAAGATTGAAAACCCAACAGAAATTACCTTCACAAAAGGAGGTTCTCCAGGTGCAGGATTCTGGTAAAATGTCCCGGCCATTGGAGACTTAAGTGGTGGTGATTTACTGCTCTTACCAGAAGGAACAGGAAGTGCAAGGGCTGAACCAGAGGAAGAAGCAGGACTAGCAGGCACAGGAGGAGGAGGAGCAGGCTGAGAAGGTGGCATCTGTTGGGGAATCATGTATTGAGTAGGAGAATGCATCATAACTGGAGCAGGAGCCGGTGGTGGCTGAGGCAAAGCTTCTTTCTTCCTTATTGTAAGCTCACAATCGAGTTGCTTCATTTGCAGTTCCATGATGTCTCTTGAGTCTACAAGTCTGCAAAATCAGATATTTCAACACAATTGTTCACATAATGGTGAATTATGAAAAATTCATAAAGTGAACATTCGTGTTAATGTATGTCTGAAACTTCTTGTTTTGGTTGGTGGGACTGAAGCCAAAATTCCAGGTTGTGGACCGAATCTTTGGCTGGTCTCAGTGAAGTATCTTAAATTAAGAAATAAAAAGAAAAAGAGGGACTTGAATTTAGAGTTTAGACCCAAATCTCTTAGGGTATGTTTGACAACCACTCATGATCCTGATATTTAAGGATAATATGAGATTTATAGTCATCATGATCTTTCAAAGGCCAAAAACCATGTTTGACTGGCTAGAATCTTCTCACCCAAAATTCGGATAACCGCCTATTATCTAAATCCCACAAAATTCAAGTGAGTTGAATTTTGAGGGATTCGGTTTCTCAGTTACTGAGTCCAACATGAATTAATTTGGATTCCTCATACCCTCCCCTCCCTGGTCTTGACAGCGATCATGCTAGGAAACCAACCCCCACTGCACACCGCTAGGGCACCTTGCCTGTCCCTCTCTCTCCTTATTGCCAAATCTCACCAAAAAACGATTTCTGGGAGCTGAAGTAAAGAACCTACTTTTCTTCTACAACAAATGAAAATTTTAGGGTTTGGCGATATGGGGAAGCTTCAACAATGATGGTGTTGCACCTTTCTTTCTCTTGCGAGACCTCACCAATAAAAGATTATAGGACCTGAAGCAAAAGAACTTGCTCGTCTTTTTTAAGATCTACAATAAAGAAGGTTTAGGGTTTTGTTGATAAGGAAAGCTTCTAGAATGGCAGTGTTGCTGGTAGCTAGGGCATGGAGTTCTCCCTCTTAAATCTCCATTTTTTCCGCTGGCCCTTCCAATTTTGATGGAAGTTTACTTTTATGATTTTTCAGCTCTAGAGAGAGAAGAAGAAGATGCTAGGTGAAATCAGATTGTATTGGGCTCAATATTATGTTGAGTGACAACTCAATAATTAAAGCTCTAGGACCTTTCTCTTTTCTCTCTCTTAACCCACATTAGTGCACCCTTCTCGACATAAGAAAATCTATAGATGGCGTTCTTCTGAAAGGAAGAATGTCTCTTTTCAATACTTTACACTCACTCCATGAATGCCTTCAGATCAGGGGCTTCTTCACAGTGAGTTTTTTGGCTCAAAATATCATTTTCATGGTTTTTATTTGCAACCTGTACATTGTAACCTTTTTTTTGTGTGCGTGTGAAAAACCCATTTCTATCTATGGGTATAAATGTAGGTATCAATGCAAGTTGAAATGATCAATAAAGCAAGATGTTTCATTACCCTGTAATTGGGAATCCTCTAATGTGGATCTACTGGGTTATCCATACTTTTTTCAGTGTGTGAAACAGTGAAAATAATAAAGCAAACTTATTTATTTACTATTTTAAGATCTATGATTGTTAGATATCTGCAAAACCCTCCTTTTACCGAAATGAGAAGCGCTTGTTGTCTTTGGCATAGTTTACCCCACCTGAGTAACTGAATATATCTATCTTTTCCGCTCATTCTTTTGGATCATTGAAAAACAGTGTTAGATCTATTAGGTGATCTAGAGTCATTAGTATATTTTGGTACTTGTGAAAAACAGATGCTAGTCATCATAAGGATATTGAGACTTCGTGGGGGGATTGCAAGTAGCTATACTTTCTGCATTTTATCTGTTTCACAAATTCTATACGGTTCGAGTTTTGGTTTTCTATGCCCTTCAAATCCCATGAACTCATACAAGAAAATCGAGATGAAAGCTTCAATGGAGGGGAGCAGGAAGCCAAGTGCAATATAACGATAGTGGAGGGAGGCAGTTGGAGGATGGTTGGTTAATTTGGAAAGAAAGGACAAGTCTAAAGATCTATGCACTTGCTTAGACCAATAAATTATAGTTTTGATAGCAACAGTTAAAGTTTCAAATTTATAAATTTTTAAAATACAAGTAAACAATCAAACATATACAAAAAAATCTCATATTAGGATAACAAATAATTGAGATATAAGGAAAGCCAACAATGCCATTATCCAAATATCAAATTCTGAATATTTAAATATAATTTAGAAATAAAAGTTATTGATTCTGGAAAAAAGTCCAAAGCAAAATATTCAATTATTGCCTTATTAGAAGAAGAAACTAGATTATTTGATTTTGATTGATTCTAGCAAAGAAACAGATGAAATTCAGTTGATTCCCACCAATATTCCACACATAATGTTCAACAAATGGACGGCCATTATATCTTTTCAGGTTTGGCATGGGGCAATCTTGAAAAGACATTTTCAACTATATCAAATGATTATTGCAGCATATTCTATTCAACCAAATGGATTAAGACCCAATATAGGATATGTTTTCGCATGTACTCACTTCACAAGGTTTGCCACTTCAGCCATAAAAGCGTTTATGGAGGCCTCAGAGACTGTTTTCTTTGGACTAGTCTCCTCAGCTGGCTTGATGTCTTCATCTTTAGGCAATGGCGAATCTGACTTCTTGGAGGTGGTTGGCACAGCATTCGAAGCTTCAACAGCAACCTTGCATATGGTGAAGAAAAGCTCAACAAGCAAAGATGAATCTTTATTTCTTTTTCCTTTTGGGAACTCAATACAACCAAGAAACATAATATACGAAAAAAGACCAACATTATGTTCAGGAATTACCTCATTTAGTTGGGCTCTCCAAACAGTTGACAGGATCCTATTTGGTCCCTACATAGGCAATGAAGGTTTAGCAATGAGAACCTATAGAAGAATAGCATTCAAGATGTTTAAGCCACGAAAGAAAGGCACATTGTTCTCCATTAGCAGGATCCAAAAGCAAGAGAAAAAGACAGCATCAGGCTGGATAGGAACCAGTGTTACTAAAATGGACTAGATGGTTGCTTTGATTTCAATGGAACCTGAAACTAGGATTTCGGGTTAGAATGAGGAAGAAAGCAATACCAAACCCAAAAAGTGTAGTGCAGTTAATATACCCAACTATCTCAGAGTAGTTGGATCTAACTGGGTACCTTTTCTTTGAACTTTTTATTTTTCTAACAGAAAAGGCCACTAGAAAAAATGGGGGATTAAATCAATCCACATCCTTCCTATATATGACATGATAGTTGCTACTGCACCAAGCATAAAATAATGCAACAATAAGCAAAAGTAAATCAGCAGCTGATTATCAAATAAGCACATTGTTGGACTCCAAAAGACCAAAAGCAAGAAGCTGGTGCGCTAATAAATAAATCAGTTAATTGCTTAAATGGACAGAATTGTTGCAACTTAGTAAGTTTTGTCAGCTGCGTAACAATGAAAGCAATTAAAATGACATGATTTGAATGAACATATAAGTTAAAAAATAAAAATAAAAGAATTAGATAAAAAAAAGAGACACTGATGATGGGGACTGTATACATCCCATTTTCGTATATCCATTTACCGAGCACCTGACATGCGGGCTGCCTATTTTTAGCGTATGTGAAACTATTAGAATTTAATATTTGGCAAAAGAAAAAAGAAAAGGAAAACGAAAGGCAATGCATTTCCCTTTCTTCTCTTCCACTGCATAAAGAGAATAACAACAGTTGTAAGCATAAATAGAAAAGCGGAAAAAAAAAAACATAACTACAAAAAACAAAAAGAATATTTCTTAACCGCGGAAATTCTGCTTCTAAAACCTATTAGATTGTATGGTTCTCACATTTATTTACCTAAAAAAAGAAACATAAATTTAGATAATGATACCCATTCATTGAAACAATAGCATAGCAAACACTTACCAATCCCTGAAAAATAAATAAGTTCCCTAAAATTTTGTGATTAATAAAAACCACAGAATGAAAATATTACTGGTGAAATGATATGAAAGTGTTTGAAAATAATCATCAGTAGGTTGTGGTAAAAGAAGATGATAATAAACATGGGACTGCCTACCGGACAAACATCAGGATATATCAATGAAATTTCCCAAAAAAAATAAAAAATACAAGGATTTGTATTTGTTCTAAATTCTTTCGTATTCTGCAAAATCCATAATGTAAATGAAAAAGACTTGCCAACAAGACATGCATTGACCAATAAAAACAAATCAGGGGTTCTCAAAAAAAGAAAAAAAAAGAAAAAAGAAAAAAGACAGAAAGAGCACAAAAATTATAACATCCAAGTTCCAAGTTATCAACATGTTTTAGAATTTACCTAAAAATATAAAAAAAAGGAATTTAAATTATTTATAAACTTGCAGTAGACAACCAACGTGCTTTGTTTCAAACACAACCACATTTTCTACATTAAAGAGAATACAAATTGAGAACAAAGGTGAACTAAGTCAATTTGATCGTAGTTCTAGTTTTAACAAACTTTCCTGACACAGATCTAAGAACACAGAAACTCGAAAATAAAAGCCACGTACAATTACATGAAATTAATGAAACATTAATCATCACATGCAACGATAAATTCTTACTTCGAACCATGTTTAAGTAATAAAATATACATTCTATGAAGTAAGAAAAATGCAAACTTTCATGAGATCAATTGCAATTTCCAGTTTTCTTATATGAACGCAATGAACATTAACAAGAAAATGCAACATTAAAATCCTTAGTTTGAGACATGCTCGCCATTAACTATCAAAGAAGCTAATCTGAGAGAAGAAAAAGGCACCATTTCATGAGATCAATTCCAATTCTCAATTTCTTACATCATGTGCCACAATCCGTCAAGGCAAAGAAAAGGGGAAAAAAAGAAGAGCAAAACCGAAAAAAGAAAAAAAAACAAAAACTCACGCTATATCGAAGCAAAGAAGGCCTATTTTTCAAAGATGCCGGAAATGACGCATTGCCTTGAACCTTTTGTTGATGCTTCTGTGGCTTCTCAGAAGCAAAAGAAGCAATTCCTGATGCACCAGCTGATGTTGCAGGGAGTGAAGATGCCATGGCCACGGATATATCCTCGAAATCAAAGCTAAAACTGAGATTTGAGTTTTGATCCTAGGTTCTTGTCTAATGCAGAACGCAAGAGAAAACGTGGACTCAAACGTAAACAGCTCAAGTTCCAATTAAATGCGGATAAGATCACTGGAATCAAGCTATGAATAAAGCATAAATCACCAGAGTTCGTCCAAAATGCAAAAAAATCACCAGGATCGAATCTAATCCAGAAGTCCAGCCTAAATTTCCAGACCTTCGATCAAAATGCAGATAAAATCACTGAAAGCGGAGCCAAAAACCAAGGGGCTCACGCTAAATTTTTTAAATTTCTATCAAAATCGAGTGAACAGTTACTCTAATCACAAGCTAACCAAGATTCACGAGAAAATTTCTCAATTTCAATAAAAATTCAGAGGAATCATCTAATCCAAAGCCGAAAGCAGAATTCAAGCCTTAACCGCTCAGAATCCCCCAAAATGAGGAGGCTCAGAGAGAAGTAGCAGAGAAAACCTTGGACTTGCAGACAGAGGATTGGCAATGGCATAGGAATTAGGGTTGGGGTCGAGGTTTATAAATGGTATTAGGGTTAGTTTTGAGCGATGAAACCGAGGAGAGAAAGAGAGAGGGGGGAGAGCTTCATCGTCATTTACGCCCTCTCCTTGGAGGAGGAGTAAACACAGATTTGATGCCAGCGAGGCTAAAATGGGCCCTGCACTTTTTGAGAGGATTTGTAGGAGAAAAATGACTATAATACCCTCTGCTCTAGGCTAGTTTATTTTGGTGCTAATAATAGAGAAATTTACACTCATACAAGTGAGAAAATGATAATAATGCCCTCAATATCGAGATGGCTAAATATGTAAAAAAATAAAGATTTTAAGTCTTAAAAATCGTCCATCTTGTAACACATAATCTAGATCGCCTATTTTTAAGGTTTTTATGTGTTTCTAGATCTATTTAATTTGAACCATTTTTAAGTTTAAAAATTCACAATTAGCAGTGAAAAGGGATTTATGACGCCATCCTCAAAAATTTTGAGAAAAAGGTTACATGAAGTTGTAATTTTAAAATATAGAATTAAACATTCGTCTCAAAAATCTATCGAAAAAAGTTGTCTTGATGTTGGAAAACCCTTTAATTGATCATCTTGATATCGAGATATATGAATATGTATAGATTTTGAGTCCCAAAAATAATATTTTACAACACATTATCTAGACGGTCTATTTTCAAGACTTTTATGTTTTTATAAATCTACTTGATTTGAACTTTTTTGAAGCTTAAAAAAATTCACAATTAGATATGAAAAGGGATTATAAGGCCATCCCAAGCATTTTTTACACCAATGTTACATCTTATGATAAAATTTAAAGCGCTTATTTGTATTGTTAAGGTCGGAAAAACCACACCCCTCCTTAAATTGGCCTTTTCATTATAAAAATTTTACTTTGCTTTTTCTCATTATGCTTCTAATCCAGGCCTGCAGGGTCTCGAGTGACACCAGTTTTGGACTAAATTCTTGAAAAAAATAATTTGCTATGGAATGTCAGAAGTGATGGCCTTAAATATCTAAAGTGAAGGTTGCAAGATCATAATTAATTAGACTTCGTACTTTCGCTTGGGACTTTGAAAGTCTAAAATTAGAACACTTAAAGGCCTTTAAGGTCCAAAGACAAATTCCATTGTCATTTCGGACTTTGGTATTTTTTTTTTTTTTAAAAAAAGATAATAAAAAATACTAGACGCAAAATATAAAAAAAATATATACATATTTTTTTTAATAAAAATGAATATTTAGGGGGATAAGAGCATAAATTTCTTGAATAGACCAAAGTAAAGGCCCTTGATTTAGGCTTGGGATTCAACTTCATCATCGAAACGAAATTTCTTCAGCCGATTCGATTTGGAGGATAATTTTAGAAATAAAAAGTATAAAATAATAATTTTTAAAATTCATCTGTCTATATGAAGTATATTTTAAGAAGTGTATTTAGAGGGTAGTTCTTTACGAAATTTTGGTGAAGTCACATCTCAAGACAATATACTTCATGGACTAGAAGTCATTGAGATGACCTACCACAAGCAGTGTTCAAAAGATCGAATCGGCCAAGGGCCAGGTCTGAGTAACCGGTAAACAACCAGTCTAGCTGTATAGGTCTTAGTCGGTTAAAAAAGTATTAAAAAATAAAAAATACAAAAAAGTTCCAAAAAAAATATAGAAAGTATATTTACAGCATGATTAAACAAAGCATGTCCAAATGAAGTTGAATAGTGAAAAATAGATTTTAAAAAATTCGATTTGTGCCGAGGGATATTTTTTGAAATTTTTCAAAAAAGATGAGAAAATGTAAAAGTAAGTATTCATGGCCTAAATACTTAAAAATCTTTGTCAAAATGATAAAAAAGATTTCAAAAACACATTACAAACTCATGCTATGTATACTTCTGTCCAATACATACTGAGGGTCTTATATGGCCATAATAAAAATTCGGTTTCGATTTCAGTTACCTATATTTTTTTTAAAATAATTTTTTAAAAATTCCCAGTCAGACCAGCAAAATCGGTCAAAGCCGGATCAGCTTGTATCCAGTTTTGATTTGACTAGCCATTTTCGAGTTGGATCGGTCGAGGTTGCAACATTGCTTACAATCAGCTGAAGCGATTCTAAGAGCATTTGTTGTCATGTATTAGGCACAATGAAATGATATACATTGGGCTGATATGGGTTGCATTAAGGGGGGAAATTGCTCAAATGCCTCTGATTTTGTATAGGTGCAAACTTATAAAATAAATGATTGAAATGCCCTTCAACTCCAGCTTAATGTAATCTGCCTTGCGATAACACTTGCTTACAATAATTGGATGAAATGGGAAAACAAGTAAATCATCATTACGAGCCTCATCTCGACTATTGGGCCTGTTACGAATCTTGTTCTAATATTCTGCTTAATCAAAGGTTATATCTTCAGTCAGATCATAAGTTATCATATCTTTTCTCACTACTTTCATATGTTTTTTTTTAGGCTTTTCCTTGCCATTTTATAGCTTTCCACTTGAACCAAATCGCCTCTTCTAACCGGTGTTGTATTAAGGGCAGGTTTCACATGACCAGCACTTAAGTTTGCTTTCCTTCATCTTATTGCCTATTGGAGCCACCCGTAAGTTCCCTAGTATGTATTCATTTTGAAGTCTATCATTTATTACCTTGCCGCTCATCCATCTCAACATCATCATCTTAACTACATTCATCCTATAGATTAAATACAAGCCCTAATTTTGGATACATAGTAGTTGATTCAAGTGAAAATTACTAAAATACCTTGATCGGGTGCTCTGAGGAAGAATAATAAAATTGCCCTCGATGCTGAAATTGAAAAACATGTTTCAAATTTGGGAAGTGGTACAAATGACTGAAATCTCCCCATTTGGGCACATGGTTCTCGTTTTGGGGGGCTTGATTCTAGGTTTAAAATTGTGCGGGTAACTTAAAAGATGATGAATCTTATAAGAGCATTTGATACAAGAAAGTTACAATCACTCTTTTAGATTGGGTATATAAATGTTTACATTTGATACGAGACCACCATCATTTCTATCGCTAGATGTTAAATCACATGGCTAGCAATATATAAACAGTGTTCCCAAGAAAAAACTAAAAAACAAATATATATATATATAAATTTTTGAAAAAAAATTTTAAAAAAAAAAAAACAAGAAGAAGGAGATAACCTAGTGGATAAGAAGGATTCTGACTTTTATGTGCAAAAAGTCGCTTATGTGTTGCGATAGAAGCCAGAAGGCATTTATGCAAGTGGAGTGGGGGTGGCAAAGGACTCGGGGGTTGATCTGATTCCGGATATGGGTTCGAAAATTGGACCCGGCGGGTCCTCCGATCCAAATCTTAGACCCGAAGATTATTTGGATTCAGGTCTGGATTAGATCGAGTCAAGGTCTGGTAATATTTTTTAGGTCCCAATATATAAAATATATTTAAATACATTAATAGTTTACTTTTTTGGTTGCATCTTATCGGATCAAGTTTGGGACTGGGTCCAGGTTTGAGTCCCATATCATTTTTTTTTCAGATTTGAATCTAGGTTCGATCGAACCCGGTCCCAACCCGTTGCCACCCCTAGAGTGGAGACAACAAAAAGAGGACTAAAATGTCCCAAATTCTGATTGACACGGTTGGCTAACCTTCATAAAATCAATGCTTTTATATGGGGCAATATATATATATATATATATATATATATATATATTTTGGGTAAATCAGATGGGAAGAGATCCCCTACATATGATTGAAATAGAACTTAAGACGTCATAATGTCGCACCCACCATCTTTACCACCTATGCGTTGAGTCTATTCCTAATATCTTGAACGGCTTGAATCGCATTGGTATAAAAAAAAGCCGGAAAATCAAAAGAAGGCGAGGCGGGATCTTGGTTCGCTCCTATGGCAGAGGTTGCTCGTTGCTAGAATGCTTTAAGGTTAGTGTGTTAGTAGAATCCTCTTCTTGCGTGGCTTGAGCATTCGTTTTGGACACTGGGTGGGCGGCGTGTTATCATTTCCAAAGCCATGGAACAGCACCGGAAAACAAGCACAATCTGGTATGTTGTATGTACCAAGCACGCATGTTCAATTCGTCCCATGGGTCAACCTTCAACGGAGTAGGGTTCCGGGCTAGCTATAGAGCAGGCTTGTGAACTAGGGACCCCACATATCTTTATCGACCGGAGACGATGGTAAGGCTTCTTCAGCCCGTCGTAGCAAGGCGAGTCCCACCCAAGTCAAGATAGAATCCGTCTATCTAGCCTCGCCTCTCTAAAATAAAGAGCATGCATATGCAATAAAGCTCATGCATATGCAATAAATAAGTTTAAGAACCAAGAATGATAATTTTTTGAAGAAAATTTATAGACCATCTTTAAAATGGTCGTTTTCTGTCTCGAGGGGCGCAAATGCAGATATGCGTCCCCCAATGCATTTTATTTTTATTTCTAATTCTTATAAAAGCTCACCAAAATTTATGTGTCATTGGTGGTTCCCAGTGGGGCTTACGATGCTTTTCAAGGAAAATGACTAAAATACCTCTTATTGAAATCGCATGGGGGGCATGATGGTCATTATGACCTCCAAAATTCAAGAGGTTATGCATTTGACATTTTTAGAATGAGTCATCATAATCTTTGTCAAGGTCATTTTGACGTTCAAAAGGCCATGGAGCTCAGCTTTCAATCGAACCAGTTTCCCTCTTTCTTCTTGTCTGTCGAGGATTGAGGGTCCACAACAATCTTTTCTCCCATTTGAGGAGCATTCAGGAAGTTGCAATCACTTTTTCTCCTTTCTTCATCTTTCCATGTCATTCTTAGTAGTAGTCAAGGGAGCTCAGCCCTTTCTGGCTTTTTTTTTTCATTGTCATGGGAAAGATTAATTTCTCTTTTCCTAATTCTTTTGCCTAAAGATTTTTCTTATGTTTTTGGTAATTAAGTGGGGAAGCCAGCCCCTACCTATTTTTTCAAATAGTTTAACAGTTCGTTTTTTTTTTTAAGGTGTTAGTGGGTGATGTCAGTAAAAATGAAAACAACAAGGTGGTGACTAGGGTGTAGGGGTGCTACCACCACAACTCCAGTCCCTTTCCTAATTGATGTAGTCCCTCTCATAGAACTTGCCTATGAATGTCTTTTAGGACAAGTCAAAGTACAAATTCTTTTCTTTTTTAATGGAAAATACTCTTCTTGTGAATCTAAAGTGGACTTCAAAACTTAAGATTGAGAAAATAGTCGGAAGCAGGTCTTTTGCCCGAGGTAGTAAATATATACTAGTCACCCACAGAATACACTAATGTTGCTTCTTCTTTTCTAAAAATTTATTAGAAAAAGGCCCAAGTCACTTGCTTTAGAAAAACCAATTATATATGTCAAGCCCAGGGGTTGTGTTTGTAGCATCCCCACACCTAGTTACTACATCATGGTATCTAGTCTTACTGTTGATACTCTCAATTAATACTTTAAAAAAATGTTACTCTAATCTATTAAGAAACGGGTAGGGGTTTATCTTCCCCACTGAATTACTAAAAAAAAAAAGCTCAAGCTTAGACCCCAAAAACAAAAGTGGGGCCTTTGAATGCAAGCTGCCCAACTAGCATCTTTAATGCCATATGTTTTCTCTAATGAATACTGTCAATTTAAGAGCGAGGAAGGTTGTGTTTCGCAATCATCATAAAACCTTTGCCATCACTCTATGATGAATTATGATCCAATGTTATGTATGAAATGATAGAGCAAGATTCGTGTAGTCTACCTCAAATAGTTGGGATAAGGCTCGGATGATTATGATGATGATATTTGTTTTAAAAAAATATTGAAATGGATTAGGAATCATGTCTTGGACTTGAAAGAAATCAGTCACATGCAAATAATTAATTAGAGCTACAAATTAGACTAAGTTCACCAACCCAAACTAGGTAATAAGATTCTTTAGTAACAAATTAAACTACGTTAACAAATCACAATATTTAAAATCCCCCATTGAATCAACAATAACCAACAATATTTTATTGACACACACAGAGATTTAATATTGGTAGTATACAATATCTTCTTTATGAGTCAAATAAACATACTAAATGGAAGTATAAGATTTGAATTCCAGCTCTAAGGACCGAATTAAAGGACACCTAGGATGTAATGTATACTAATGTTCAAGCGCCCCCTTTCACTTTGGGTTTAAAAGTAAAGAAAATATGAGAAAATCTTCAAAGAAAGAGCCCCCGTACTTTATAGAAAACACTTATATAAGGTGTCAATGTTGTAATATATTAGTGTCCCGGTGCTAGAAAATCCTCCAATTGACCATTCCAAATCTTGAGATGTATTGATATGAAAAAAAAAAAATTGAAGTCCAAGGAAAAGTGAATCTTTTGGCATATGGACCATATACTTTCAAGAATTTCAAGTGTTTATAGATAAGTGACATTTTTTTAGCTTTACATTTTATAAATAGGGGTCCTAGATTTGCAGGCTGCTGCAGGATTCTGACACCAAAACTACATCTTGTAGGAGCTTCCAACACCATAACTACATCTTGTGACAGTATTTCTTATGCTTAGCATGCATACACGATTTCTAAGAATGTACATGAAGCTGAAGAGCTATTTTCTTTTCCCACCCGGAAATATTTAGAATAAAACATTTTGAATTTGGAAAGTATACCATGAGGCCGTCTTCTTTTTTTTTTTTATAGAAAGTCATAACCGCCTATAGCCATTTGGGATAAAATCAAATAATCAGGGGTGTTTGACGATGCTCGAAATCCATGAAGAATTTTCTAAAATTTTGTAATCTATCACTACTTACCTGATTTTATATTTGATGGCTAGTGAAAAATATCATTGAAATTGTCAAAATGGCTTAAATCAACTTACACACTAAAATATCTTATGTTTTTTGTTAAAAGATACCCAAATTGCCCATCTTCCTTGTTTGGAACATGGAACAAGAGAGGAGATTTTGATAATTCAGCCACTTAAATTACTAATAATAATAACCTAAATACCCTACTGGTTCCAGGCTCTAACCTCGAAATATTTTTATAAAAAATCCTACTCCAAGTTTGGCACACAAAATAAGTGGGGCATCTTGGTAACTTGAGCCCCCTTAATCACCCAAGGTAAACGACAAAAACACCCATGTTCATTCCGAATCCTAATTAGACTTTTTTTTTAATAAAAACATGTTTTAAAATTGAAACCAAAATAAGCGATGCATTTAAATCATTTAGCTAAAGTAACTTAAGTGATCTAACTACTTAACAAAGTGCTCTTATTTGTTTAGAGTTTCAAATATGGAAGAAGGGTCGTCATCATCATCGCCAAAAGCCAAGTTCCAACTAATTGAAGTCGGTTAAGAAAAGGTAATTTGTGTATTTTTTAACTCAATAGTTGAGCTATCAAAGCAAAACAATTTTTAAAAAGGGTGCAGTTTGCATGTCGATGCATCCGTAGGTGTAGAGGTACTGTGTACGTTCAAATTTTACAATGGCATATAATTTTGATGTAAAATGTTATTAGGATTATCTCAAAATCTATTTTTATATCTAATTATCAAATTTTAAATTTCAAAAATAATTAAAATCAAGTAGATCTATAAACATATGAAAATTTTGAAAAATTGACAGTATAGATAATATGTTGTAAAATGCACTATTCTGAGACTTAAAATATTTTTATTTTTCAAAATCAAGTAGATCTATAAACATATGAAAATTTTGAAAAATTGACAGTATAGATAATATGTTGTAAAATGCACTATTCTGAGACTTAAAATATTTTTATTTTTCAAAGTCATACATCTCGATGTTGAGATGATCAATCAGAGGGTTTTTCAACATTAAAACTACCTTTTCTGATAGATTTTTAGGGGCATTTGTAGTTCTACGTTATAAGGTAGCATCCTTATATAACTTTTTCCTTTTAAAAATTAATCACTTTGTTTGTAAATAGTCAAATTAATTACCTCATTAATATTTTTGTTGTTGGGCTTTTATTCATCATTTTATTTTTTTGACAATTGAGAGCTACATAAATGCATCATCCCTCAAAGCCGAATACAACCAAAATTTTGGCCCATTAACTGCCCTGAAAGTTGTTAGATTGGAGGATGGTTAGTTAACCTATATTCAGACACATGGGCCCATAAAAAATAAGGATCTACATGATGATTGCTTTTAGAAGATGTCACGGAATGCTGGACCACAAAATTATTTGCTGTCCAACTGAACTTGATGTTATCCAAGAACACTAAAAAGATATAGCCCCGTCCCATGGGTGCACACTGTACTCTTCCTCCCTAGTACAAAAGAGCTAAACTCCCATAGATACTCTTGCACGTGGGATTTCTCGATACAAATTTGAAGGAATCCGGCTTGGATCAAGGCTGCAGCAGCTAGGTTTTTATAGCACTACGTCTCAAGTTTCATTCCTATTTAACCTTGTCAAAAAAAAATTATATCGATAAAAAAATGTGGGCCCACTCTAAAATCTAAACCACCAAATGAGTGTTTTATCTAGAAAAAAAAAAAATGTTGAGTTCCTAAACACCTAAGATTTTGGCTGTAAACACTTAAGATCTAGGCTGTCCAAAATTATATTGTTTTTGTTCAATCTCTAGACATTTATTTTTTCAAACACATAGTATATAATGTTTATTTTATTTTATTGTTTTGAGGTCTGAGGTTACGTCCTCAAATTTGGGTCCCAAATATACT
This sequence comes from Amborella trichopoda, assembly GCF_000471905.2. The sequence goes on from NW_006497450.1 coordinate 687,368, forward strand.
CTTAAATAGGGTTTTAAGCCGACATGCTCCCACAAGAGGATCTTTAGGGAAAGGGAAATAGAAAAAAGAGTATAGTCCCAAAGGGTCACATTGTATACTTGCACCCTTGGACAAAATCCCGTTGTAGGTTTAATTTCCTGTAGGACCTCAAATTTTAGGGATGCAACTTACTCAACCTCACTAACTGAAAGAGCGTATAAGAAATGGCATCCATGTGAACTCCTGAATGGTGTGTGCTCCAATAATTGAGATTAGAAAGGAAGAAAATAGATAGTCAAGCTTGCAATCTAGTTTTTTATTTTAATTTGTTTATATTAACTTTAAATTTCACTTGTCCACACTTCTCAATCATGTATTCAAGTACACTGAAAATATTTAAAAAAATAGTTTGTAAAAAATAAATGGAACAAAATACATTGAAAACATTAAAGAATTATTGGGTTAATAAGATATATTTTGAATTAGTTTTCTATTTTTTAAGTAATGCAATATAGAAAAAAATTGTAAATCCCACAGCAAACCATGACATTCTATTTTCTTTTATTCTAATCTAAACCAAATGGCACTAGCACACTTGAGTATATACCAACCAAAACTAAATAATTATGTCTCTTAAGCATCGACTCAATGGTAGACATGTTAAGGAGGCTAAGGGTTCAAATCCTTGGAATTTGCTCCCAAAAAACCAAATAAGACTAACCAACACCCTTTTTTAAGGAATTGGGTTTGGGCATCAGTGGTTAGCTATTGATGTCAAGAAATAATCCATCCCAAGTTCGATTCCTACTACTTAACTAGCCCCAATTACAAAAAAAAACATATAAACACTTGAAAACTTCCTAAAATTTTCATATTGGTTATACCCGCTATAATTTGAGCGGTCAGGTCTACTTATCAAGAACTTGATCAGTTGCTATTTTTTTTTTTAAGATCTCATAAATTGATTCTAAGTGATTTTTTGAAATCCTTGGTGCATATCTTAGCCTGTGTGTAATATGCACCCATGGGAGCACCCTATGTACATCCCTTAAAATAAAATTTATCCATCAGCACCCTCTCTCACAATCTTATACTATATTATTAAGCCAGAGTTAAGAGGTGAATACTTATCACAAAAATAAGAAAGGACCTAATTTTATAGAGATTGTAGGACACAAAAATAAGAAAGGGCCTAATTTTATAGAGATTGTAGGACACATTATTATATTTAAAGAAAGATAAAGAAATAGAATATGCACCTATTTAAGGATAATAACTAAATTTGAGAGAGAGAATATGCATGAGAGAGATTCTCATATCCATCATTTTCTCAACATTGCTTCCATATCTTAATTTGAGAATGAGAGAGAGCGCACAAGAAAATGATTTTTAACTAAATTTGAGAGAGAGAGAGAGTATCTATAAAATTGATTCGTATTCAAAATCAATTCAATAAACTAATTCATTGAGAAAGGTACTTACCATATTTATTTAGGGGAAGAGGGAGAGAGTAAACACCTATTTTATATTATCGTAAGTATATACAGGACATATAAAATTTAACCTATTTTATTATATTATAGTAAGTTTATATAGGAGAAATAAATCGATAGAGTATGCACAAGAGAGAAAAAGAGATTTAACCTATTTTATTATAGAAAATATATAGGATAAATAAATAGAAAGATAGAAAAATACGGACAAGACAGAGATTTTCATGTCCATCCTTATCTCAACATTGTCTTTTATCTTAATTTGAGAGAGAGAAAGAAAGTAAGCATAAGAGAGATTTTTTACCAAATTTGAGAGAGAGAGAGAGCGCGAGAGGGTTTGAACAAGATAGAGGTTACCTCAAAATTGTTTCTATACCTTTGAGAGAGACGAGAAGCACGAGAGAGATTGTTAACCAAATTTGAAAGAGAGATATAGAAAGAGAGAGTACATATAAAAGAGAGATTTCCATATCATCTTAACATGGTTTGAGAGAGTGAGAGAGAGAGATTTCTATATCTAAACGAGTGAAAGAGATGGTACAATATTTAGTACTAGTCTATAAGATTGATTCTTATCTAAAATCGATCCAATGATCCAATTCACTGAGAAAGATGCCAAAAAGCACATGATAATCTCTCTCTCGACCAATATTTAAAAGCCCAATGCTCACATAAACTATGTTGGCTTCCACCTAAAATATTCTTGTCCTCTTTCTCAAACTTCTCTCAAACATGGTATATCAATGACTATATTGCGCATGTCTACGTTCGTATGGCTTCAATTGTGCACCATCTTTATGTTATTTTATTTTGTTAATATCTATATCATGCTCTCATGCCTATGTTCGTATGACTTCAATTGTGCACCATCTTTATGTTCTTTATATCATGCTCTCATGCCTATATTCGTATGACTTCAATTGTGCACCATCTTCACGTTCTTTTATTTTGTTAATGTCTATATTATGCTCTCATGTCTATGTTCGTACGTACGACTTAAATTGTGCACCATCATGTTCTTTTATTTTATGGATATCAATATTATTTTATTATTATTATTTTGGTTTGTGTTTTTACCTGACGTGCATGGTTAATGGGATGCTAGGTTAGGGTTTTCTGATGTTTTCCTAATCACGCAAAGAAAAAGTTCATTCCAAAGTAGGTTTGCAAGATTTTTCTTTTTATAATTTTAAATGCATTTTGCTTTGAGAAAAAGGAAATAATTGTAAAAACTTCAAATGTGCACGACTTTGTAATCCGGTTACACAATGTGATACATTGCTCTGACAAAAACTAGAAAAGTGAATATTACAAATGGAAAATATAGAATTTATACGATGATTTACAAGAATGTTCATTTTGTCCTACGCACAACGCACATAATCCGACTAGTATTTTATCATTCCAAGACACATTCTTTTGCCTCTGAATGCCCTCTCTTTCTATATCCACCATTCCAGTACACGTTCTTGCCTGCATTCAGAGAGCAAGTTCTTGCCTGCATCCAATATTGCTACCCATAACCGTGCACCAGGCACATATATTTGTATGGTGTGGTTTGTACAAGGCCAAGGCTCTAACAATCAAAATAGGACTCTAAACAATCAAAATAGGGCACACCGGCCAAAATTTGTTGTTTTAATATCAAAATTCTTTATGATGATCTGGAAATTTAAATTTAAAGTTAAAAAATAGCATAGATTGAGCATAACCATGAATACTTGAAATTTTTTAAAATTAACAGTCTACATAATACATTATAAGATGCACTATTTTCAATATTTTAAATCTATTTTTTCTCATGTCCATACATCTTGAGGTCAAGTGATGGAATTTTAGGGTTTGTCAACAACAAAACAACATTTTTTTATGCTTTTTGAGGTGCACCCTAATTTGTTTGTTTAGGGCCCCACCCTTATATAAATGTATTCCTTATATAAATTTATCAACATACCCGAGAAATGTAATATTTAGCATTTTACACTGACACTATTCCAATCATGTGTTGTTTGAGTATTTTGAAAACAAATCCCACAATATAGGTACAATGTAAAACAGTTCATCTCACAAGTATCTTTGACAATTTTCTCATATTCTAATAAGAGATGAGAGAGTAGGGGGAGGAATGACCGGAAAATTATCCATTATAAGAGGTTGAATAAAAAACTAAAGATCTATGCTTCTACCCTATTTGTCGAGATAAGCCTTTATTTTGTTGTCAATGTCCTCAATAGCTCACCTATTTTGATAGGCTAAAAGCAGGTAAGTCAAAGAAACATCTCCACATAAAACGCCATTGAATAACATTACCCCAAATTTCCACATTATCAAAAAGTAAATAAATCCATGATATGCCAAATTGGATGGACATTGACGTACGACATAGATACAAGTATAAAAACATTAATATGAAAATTGGACTTTTAGACACAACACATCTGTACATGATTTAAAAGAAAGACAAGGTTGTGATCTTAAGTAGTGTTATGCATTTCTATAGTGAGATTTTTAAAAGGAAATGTTAATAAGCATCCAGGTTTCTAAAGTATTAGATGCAAGTATCAAATCCTTGGCGCATTGACATGTGTAAAAGTAAACGATAGGCACATCTCCATATTACACATTCTTCACCACTATCAACTGCCTCAAAAATGCATATTTTTCTCTTCTTAAAAAGTATAATTTCAACAACCTCAAAACAATTTTTTCTCTAATTTCCATCTAATAAACACATCGATCCCCAACAATGCGTGCAAAGATTAATTAACAAGAAATACAACCAAAAACAAGAAATACAAAATCCCAACCAAAATTCACAAATTTGATCATTAAAAGAAATGATTAATTTAGAACAAAACATCAAGTGAAACTATCATGATAGGGACAAAGCTTTATTGAAAGCTTGATTATTTAACCACATTGGTAATGACACAAAACTTTTTGATTTAAAAGAACAAGACATCCGGGTTTGAGAAAAACCAGAACAAAAGAAATGGCTAACCTAGTAACGCAGCCAGTATGTGCGGCGCCTGAACCAGTTGTAATCAGGAAGGCTTTGGATTGGTCCCATTGCGGCAATCGCAATGTCCTGAAAAGATGAGAATTAAAGTCAAGAAAGCAGTCTCTCTCTTCTCTCTCTCTCTCTCTCTCTCTCACACACACACACACAGACACACAGTTGATGCATGTAACTTTATGAACCAGCGTCTACAAAACTTAGTCGAGTCCACTGGGACTCGCCTAAGTTTCTAGGAGCCGGCTTCCTGCCGAGCCAGGAACCATACACAGGGGAATCAGTCGAGTATAGACATTCCCACGATGTCATAAATTGTTCGATTGAAAATGGCCGAGTCAGATGCTTAGAACCCCAGTGACTCCTGACCCGAGTCCATGTTATCTGACACTGTTAAGAACATTAGAACCCCAACATGCTAAAACATGTTTAAAGAAGCAAAAGAACAAACATTGTCGAGAAAAATAAACAAGAAGTAATGCTGATAACAAACTAATGCAGATAAGAAATGTCCAGTGGATTCTTACCCTGTCAAAAATGAACCTATTGGCAACACGCTTCACAGTGCTCACATCAACCGCATCTATTCTTGCAAAGAGTTCGGCAACAGGGATTCTACGGCCATAAGTAAGCAGCTGAACAACAAAAAAATAAGTGTGATCATGGATCAACATATGGGGACAATCTCTCTCTCGCTCACACACACACACCCACCCACCTGGCGACCAATATCTTCAGCTATAGGACTGGTTCCATCAATGTGAAGTTGCAGAGAAGATTTCAACTGCAAAACCAGATTAACCCTTTAGATCAGCAAACTTGCATAACAAGAATGGAAAAACCCCATTGTGGGGCTACATTTCCTCAATATCTTGCAGTTTCATAAAAATTTGAACGACATCCAAATGTATAAATAGATTCCCCCATGTAGATATTTTTTTACATCAGAAAGTTACCACTAATGAGTTAAGCTTACAAGAGGATGTGATGGAGCAGCAGCAACAAGAGAAGTCAAAATAAAAAAGAAGTATTTCCTTCTGTATTTTATGCACTTGCTGAAATTGACGAGCATATCTTTTCAAAATCATTATAAGAAAAGCACCTCATCGTACACATGTACATATGCACATACAGTTTCCTGCAATAAACTACACTTACATTACACTCACATCACATGCCAATTTAAAACAAGAGGCTCTTTGTAATGTGAGTTATTAAAGTTGGGTCAACTTTTGGATGATTGAGAGCCTAGAAATGGAGCAAAGTAGGCAGTTCTCAGTCAGCTCATACTTGATTGATATTTTAAGCGAGGGTAGCAAGAGGACCGGAGCCCTTCCTCTGTGCGGCATTCCAAAAACTGTTGAGACTATAGTTTTGCTGTTTCCTAGAACCTATTAACACCCATTCACTTTTTCTTTTATCAATAGCACCGACTCACTTATTGAACATGACAAACATTACAATTCCCTGTTTTCAATACTGTGATTATGTGTAAGAAAAGGGCAAGGAGACAGGATGTGCTGCTCTTTTATTGCTCCTTTGCCATGATCATCTGGGTTTTCTAGATCTTTTTTATGATACTAAGAAAACCCATTGCTCAATCGAAAGTTAATAAAAACTTCCCTGAGGGTCCTTGAATATACTGGTTAAAAATAAATGTGGATCAAAGGAATGAAATAAAGCCAATTTGAACATCAAACCATTAAGGATGCTTGACATTTTCCGAGCTTTCAAGCCATGTGAAATAAAGAAAAAGCAATGGGGCTCAGTATCATTGCATCAAGGACCATAAACACCAAATAAGATGGGCATCCCACTTCAGATACCACCAACCAAATTGCCTTTCTTAGAACCAAAGTAGAAAGAAAAAGCAAACAACAGAAAAGAGACCTAAAGGATTAAACAAAATAATAGGAATTCAATCAATATTTCTTCAAAAAAACACTAGATAAACTTATCTTAGACTCAACTGTACATAGAGTAAGAAGAGTGTACAGATCCAGTAATGTTACAGGAACCAGCCATTTTTATGTGTTCATGACTTCATCTAAAGATCAGAAACATGGATGGCTTTGACCAAAAGAATATCATTTTTCTGGGTGTTCATCTGCTGCCTAACCCCTCATCAGATTTATATGAAAAACTATTGTTCATGTAGTTCTTGGTCGATAAACCATTCACTCAATAAAGTCTATGCATAAAGGAAGTAAAGCATTTACTCACAAAAGGAAGAAAGAGGAGGAGAAAAGGGGGGGAGGGGAATGTTGGGTGGGAATCCCTGAATAATGAATATATTGAATGTCATTAACCCTCTCAACACATCATTTCAGGAGAAAGCAAATTATAGTCAGTCCGCTTTGATACATCAAAGAGTCGTACAGATTTTTTTTTCTTTTTGGATCAATACAATCTTGATAAAGCCTATGCATAAAGGAAGTAAAGCATAGGAGAAGAAAAAGGGTGGATGGGGAGGGGGGGATGTTGGGTGGGAATCCCTGAATAATGAATATATTGAATGTCATTAACTTTCTAACACATCATTTCAGGAGAAAGCAAATTATAGTCAGTCAGCTTTGATACATCAAAGTAAGAGTCGTATAGATTTGTAAGAGTCGTATAGATTTTTTTTTTTCTTTTTGGATCAATATAATCAGCAATTTGTTTAAAAAAGAAGTACTAACAAGATTACAATGTGAGATGCAAATATTAAAACATGAACTTGATTAGTGGTATCATCCTACAACGTATCACGCTCAGGAGCATATAGATTGCATCAACATTAAAGTGAGTACTGAGTACTAATATTTCACCTGGTTTCGAGCACGGGTAACATCCTCTTCTGAAACTCTGTATGATAGCTTGCTGATTTCATACATAATTGCCCAAGCCAAATCATCCAAGCCATCCGGCTAAACACAAGATTTTAAAACTCATATAAATAAGTAGTTCACAATTAATAATCAAAGCTAATATGCAAAGACAAGAAACATTCCATTATATAACAATCAAGAACCACGAAATACACCCATGCTTTTAAAAATAACAAAAAGCTGCACATCACAAAGCTCACAGAAATTACAGGTCACTTTAGCCCTTTCCCCATTGTCCACAGAGAAAACGTTTTTTTTTTTCTTCTTTTTTTTTTTGGGGGAAACGGGAGGAAAGACGAACAGTCCACCCAGCGCAGCCCTAGGGCGCACGCCTAAGCCTGGGCATCCCTTCCTGGGCACCAGTACTTAGGCGCCTGCCCAGGTAGGATGGCCTGTTTCCTGTCTTTAAAGTAGCCACTACGTGCGTTTTATGTAATTTGGATCCCAAAATTGTTTTAAAAGAGTAATGGGGAGGCCTATTTAAAACCCCCAAAGTATACATATGTTAAAAAAAAACTTATAATAATAAAATAAAAATATTTAAAAAAAAACTGTATAAGCCCTACATCAATGGAACATGGAGAGTTAGAAACTAATACAATAACACACTATGGTAAGTTTTTTAAGTAAATTTTTTATGATTTGAAGTTTTGAAAATGTTTATTCTTAACATGCAATATGTATGAAAAGTTAGTTACAATACATCCAAATGCAAAAAATTGCAAAATTAACACAAATATATGCATATGTCTGTTAGACAACACACATATGCTTACACCCGAGGTTCTAAGTGCCCACCTAGGCGCCGGGTGTTGGGCACTGGGTCCCAGGTCAGCCGCCTAGGGGCCCAAGCATTTTTTGAAAGCTTGCCTAATATTTACCAGGAACTAATATGTAACAATCATCAGACACCCACAAAGCACCCGGGGACAGAGAACTTTTTGAGGGTAGACAGCTTCTTGAGGGAGTTTTTGGGTGATTTCAAAATTCTCTCCAAACCAATGTCAAATCATAATTGTTTTTAACCAATGTTAGATATATAATTATCTCTATCAAAAAGGGTGCAAGCTTTATATTATTTAGCTCGAACCTAATCCTATTCTCTTTTGTTTAGCTTTATGTTGTAGCATATATCTTGTGACTAAATCCATGTTAATGTTTCAAAAAGAGGCCCGCCCAAAACGTAGGTGGGCCAAGGGCGCCTAGGCGCATTGCCCAAGCCTAGGCGGGCTGTACTTGGGCACCCACCAAGGGACTATGCCCGCCTAGGGACAGCAATGCCTCTTGGCGAGGGTCCTAGGGCCATTTTCCATCATTTCTCCCCCAAAATAAGGGAGGAAGCGAAGAGAAACGGGAGTTTCTACACCCCTAATCCCATTTTGAACCCTAAGAGACCCAAATAAGCACTCTTATGTCCTCTTAAGAATTATGTTTATGGACTCCGAAGTAGGGTTATGGACCATGGATTACGGATTGTGATTTGTGACTTTTTTATATATTTTTATTTAGTTGTGGTAGTAGTCTAGTACTTTGGTTCGAAGCTTTGCATTATGGGATTTTGATATTTCATGAGTTAGTGTGTTATTGTCCTATCGTGATAGTTGTCCTAAATATAGTCTGGTATTATGGTTTATGTTTGTGGAATATGGAGTAAGTCTACAAATTGTGTATTTTTGGTAGTAACATAACTGTGGTTTTGATTTGGAATGATTCCACATATAAATGCATAAAAATCATTGAATATACATTTTCATACAAAATTTAAATCTAAAATAGGATTCCCTGGACACCCCCTACCCCTCTGCTGGACCTGGGCCGCCCAGGTCCCTGGGCGCCCGAGTAGCCAAGAACCCCCTGGCTGCCTGGGCGCCACCCAGCATTTTTTGAGACACTGATCCTTATCAAGCAGATAAACAGATTTCTTATACTACCCATTAAGTTCCACAACTAATAATTTCCAAGAATCACCTTAATAGAGGCACTCAAAAAGTAAAATCAAATTCGACTAACAACAAATCAAATGTCTTTTTTTTTTTCAAGGGTAGCAAATAAAATATCAAACCTTGGCAATCGCATAAACACCAAACAAACCAGTGTCCTTATAGTTTGTGTTAAAAGCCATCATACTTTCAGCTATCTCATTTATCCCAATCCTCTGGGCAAGCTCTGACCTGTTTAAAATACGATATTATTAAAATCTGGCACACAAACAAACTTATCATTATCCAGAAAAAAACTATTAATCCAATGAAATCAATTTGCTTATAAGTAAATCTAGTAAGTCATTGACAAGACAATTTTCATCAGAACTAACCCCAGGTGCTTCCCTCCACCAGTATTCTTATTCCAAGAACCGAGCATGGATTGCATCACCATCAAAGCAATTGAATCTGGATCTGTCCAAGAAGCACCTTCGAATGCTACTGCGAATTGTGCAAGAGAAACATCATCATCTATCATCCGGACCTAAAGAAATGCAAAATAAGTTATCAACTTATTACTAGTCCAGATGCTCGATAAAAACCATAAATTTTGCAAACAAATGTAGCATCATAATGCAGAAAGTAAACATCAATGTTTTTCTAAAAAACAAGAAAGAGTATAAGAAATCAATGGAAAGATCAACACCTCAGAACCCGTAAAGGCTGCAGGCTCTTTTGCTACTAATTGGGCTGCTGTGGTAGGATTCGTGGAAAGCTTTGTAAAAAGCTTCTTCACTTGTTCAACCATATCCTCATGTTGAACAGCACCAGCCGCTGAAATTACCTGGAATTCAAAAAATAAATAAATAGACAAATAAATAAATAAATTCAATTTGAAAGACTAAACTGTTTTTTGTTCTTGAAAAGCAAAAACATCTAGGATCAAACATTTCTAACCAGGTGGAGACTCAGACAAATATATGGTCTAGTAGGAAAAAACACCTCATTGCTTTTAAATACATGAAATAGAGAAAAGCGGCTCTACCATCGATGCCTACGGTAATATTAGACACGAGAACTCATGTTTTAATTCCAACACAAGAACATACCATTCTTGGAGCAGTGTAATGCGTTGAAATGTAATTCTGCAGATGAGCTTTTGAGATGGTCTTGATATTCTGAGCAGGTCCTAGTATAGTTCTACCCAAAGGAGAGTACTGGAATGCAGTAGCATGCAAATGATCAAAAATGACTTCTTCAGCTTGACCCTCCACCTACAAGATTGAGCAACCATTAACTCTTAAATATCAAAAAATAGTACCTAATTGGCAAAACGAAAAAGGAGACCACAATTAATTTACCAAATAATCTTGAGTCATTTGTAGCAAATATGCATGACATCAATCTCTTTTTTCTTTTTATTGATTGGCACACATCATAGTTAAACATCATAGAAATAGAATCAACAGAATGCAAGTCATGCGCATTTCACATATGAAGCAAATATAAGTAACAAGCATTATCTGACAATCTAGCAAACAGATCATACGAATGCAAACAAACATCTTCTCTGTCAAGGAAATCAGTTCATATAAATGTAAAATTAAAAACAAGAGCACATAGCCACAACCCAGGCAAATTATAGAAACAGTGAAAAAATTCAGGCGAGTCCAGTCGGGCTTGCCTGAGTCACTCAGAATTGGCAGGCTGCCAGGTCCAGAACACCCCCAACTCGGGTATATATATTTTATTTGTTATTATATATGTTTTATTTTTAATTAATTATGAGTGAATATTCGATACTCCCGTGGAAGCATACTGCCCATCTACTTTCCGGTCGAAAACCTAATTAAGCAGATTTTTACAATCTGAAATTTTGGAAAGTAAATAAGAATCACTAGATGATTATTTTTCAAAAGATGAAAATTGATTTTTAAGCTTTTTGATACTTGGATGATTGAATCTCACCCTAAAAAAATTGGATGGTCTCTATTCAATCTTGAAAGATTCTTTCTTTTCAATGGCATAGAGAGTGACGGTATTGCATCCCCAAACTTTGGAATCCTAAAATTACTCCTAAATTGAGTTTTACAAGGTAGTAAACAGACAATATGCTTCCTCAGGAGATTAATCATAATTGAATATGGTTAACTTATAATTCATTCAATGTTTCTCGAAATCAATTATAAAAGATTTATAATCAATTTTGTGTAAGTATTTTCATATTTTTTTATGATTTTTAATAATTTTCAGATCTATTTTTCTCAGAAATTTCAGAAAGATAACCAGTTTTCTATTTTTTCTATACTTTGAAGACTTTTTCACATCTTATAGGTACTTCTTTATGTTGCTTCCCATTTCTTTTTCTATTTTCTTATTTTTATCCTTTCTAAATATTCTCTTAACTTATTTTAATTTTTTTTGTTCCTTTGGAAGGCTAGGACAGGACGACTTGCCCGAGTCATTTGGCTCACCCATGGGAGAGTTCCGAGCCCGAGCCATGTTTTAAGACGGTGTTTAGAAATTACACTGCATCTGTATGTGTCCACGAATACATGCAGAATGGACCTGCAATTTGACAAATGCTAAAAGGACTGAACAGGTCACTGATCGGATTAAGAAGCCACTTCTATTCGATATCAATCAAATCAAATCAAATTAAAGGGGCCAAATGGTCAGAAAAGTCTTTAAAAGATAATATACATAAGTGAAAAGAATAAAGAGATCCAAAAAAGAATAAAGAGATCCAAAAAAGAAATCCAGGCCAACCCGATAACTCTAAGTAGCCATTTCAACCGTTCTAACAAGTCCAACACGACTGCTAATAAGTTTTTGGAAAAACCCAAAAAAAAAATTTGAGCTAGAACCAATCAGTTCCTTTTTTTTATGACAAGAAGGGATACAATTAGAAATTAATACATTTGGGATAATTTAGGTGTGGCACCAATAGGAGACAAGATGAGAGAAAGTATACTTAGGTAGGCTTGCAATGCGTGGCACAAACTCGGTCCAGCGCCTACTAAGAGGTGTGAGTTAGTTTAAATGGAACGCTCACAAAGGGGCATAGTTTAAATGCAACGCTCACAAAGGGGCAAGGGGTAGGCCTAAAAAGACATGGTTGGAAGTAATATGAAAAGATATGGGGGACTTATGGCCTCACTGATGGTAAAGGCCTTAATAGAGGAAAATGGTAGAACAAAATTCCTATAGCCGACTGCAATTAGTTGGGAAAAGGTTCTAACGATGATGACGAACCAATGAGTTTTTTCAAATTTTGGCTTGACCTTGGGTGGAATCAGTCCAAACGCTACCCTCGGTTCATCTAGTCTTTCTGTATAAGTATCTGATAATAGCCGCTATGCATCAACGTTAATTTGTGTGTGTGTGTGTGTGCATTTGCATAAAAATAACATTCACATAATATGCATGTGAATATATTCCAAGTTACCAACACGCACATCAAGGCTTCATAGTCTTGACATAATCCCATAGCACGTTTGTGGATCACATTCTAAGTTAGCCACTATTTGGAAAACAACTAACAAAATGCCCCGCCATGTGCATGATTAAAGAACCCTATTTGTAAGTGTTTGTTGTTTTTTGGGGCGAGGGGGGGGGAGGCAGGGGGAGGTACATACACCTTCACTATTTACCTCATGAAAGTCTTCCAGGAATTTACGACTAAGTTATAACATTAGGCCCCACTTGGATGTAAAATCAGGTTCTTTTCTCCGAAAAGAGCTTGCTTGGGAATAATGAAGCGGACCAAGCTATGCCACACTTAACTCCTAAATGGGCACAAGAAAGAATATCGCTATGCACTATTAAATAGTACGCCTAAACGGAACCTTATTGTTTATACATAACTATAGTACTACATTCTCAGATGTCCTGCTTTTCATGACTGGTGAGTGCTTATCTTTATTTGGGGCAGATATCATTGGCCACACATTTGGACTGACACTATACCATAGAACTGAAATATAAAATGGACACATATTTGAACTCTTCTTGGGTGTGATATGTGAAAGTAGGGTTAGGCAATAGATATTCCTTCTATATAATTCTCTTACTATCATTTATACACAACTATAGTACCACATTCTCAGATGTCCTGTTTTCATGACTGGTGAGTGCTTGTCTTTATTCGGGGCAGATATCATTGGCCACACATTTGGACTGACAGTATTACCATAGAACTGAAGTATAAAATGGACACATATTTGAACTCTTCTTGGGTATGACATGTGAACATACGGTTATGCAATAGATATTCCTCCTATATAATTCTCTTACTATTCTCCACAAAGCTCATAGAAATCATGTGTGCTGGTGTTGTTTTGTTAAGAAGCAAGCATGTCACTTATATTTGACTCTTGTATATGAAGTGCCTTTGCATTATAATGGCATGCAATCTCCTAATATTCTGAGAGGAGAGGAGAGGAGAGGTTTAAGAGAGTAAGTCAAAATTGCTATCATATTGAGCAAGCCACATATTGCAGCTTCTTCCACATGCACATATCATTTTAGGGCTGACAGAGTTCTCTTTGGGCCTAGGGGACAGGAAAAAATCATGGATCATATCGTGATGCACTGAGACACTTGGGGAGTATGCACAGGTATTCCAAACTCATTTCAAATGTCAAGGTAGAGAAAAGTAAAACTTTCTGCAGTTTGGTGAGGGACTAGAAGATGATGTGGGACTAAATGAGGATTTCTATTTTGGGGACACTGCCCCTTAAATCATATAAACTTTTTAGGATGAAGTAAATGATCAAATGGGACAGAGCCTCAAAGACTATATGAGGAAGAAGTGGTTGAAATCGTTAGATGGGGAATAGTGTAAGATCAATACAGGCCCAAGGGAACAGGTCAAAGTTGAGGAATTTGAAAGGTTGCAGGTGAAGATGATTTAAATTTCTATTTGTGACATAGGTCTACGCTCACTGGATTCGTCTGGCAACTGGATTCATAAAGCCCATATTCTACAAGATTCCAGAGAAAAGGGTGGACCTCATCGTGTTTGGATGTATAATTCAATATAATAATAGTGAACATCGATTCTCTAATGTTTATTTAAGTTAGTTGTAGTTAATAGATGAGAAAAGGCACTTATTAGATAAAAGGTGTGGTATGTGGCATGCCTTTCTCCCTCTCTGCAAATGTGAACTAACAAATGGCCAAAAATAATGGGAGTAAAAGAATGAAATAAGCTACAGCTTGAGTTTTATTGATCGGTCTGTGTTCAAGCTACAACCTTCATCTAGATAAATAAATTTCTTAGGCGGCTTCTCAAAGTACTTAGGTGCTAGCAGGAGACTTGAGAGTACGCATTCCAACAGAGATTAATAGGAATTACAAAAATTTAAATTGTCAAAGAAAAGGTGATGTGAGAGATGCATAAGATTTTGTATTCCAAGAAAGCAAACTAAACAGAGGACGGCTGGGAAAAGTCCAAGCATCACTTGGCAAGTTTCGGGTCTACATGACTTTTTAGTTTTTATTATCACAACGGGATCTAGAAATATATGCATTTAGCTTTTGATTGCTAAATAATAATTAACGAGAGCAAACAATACAATTTTGCAGAAAAAATAAATCTACAATATGGTATTTATCCTTAAAACTGCTCTAACTTAGCAGCATCCCAAGATACAATAATTGAAATGAAGCCCCATTTAGAAGAGGCGGCATTACTATTATTATCCAAGAGTGCATCAGATTCAAGTATCAAATGAATCTTCCAAACTTTTTTTTTTTTTGAGGAGATGGTTAACTTTGTATTAATGGTACAGTGTATTACATCAAAAAAAGCTCAAAAGAAAGCATCCCACAAGTTGGGTGCTCGACTACAATATAAATAGTTGGTGGGGAAGGGGATAAGAAAATAAAGAAGTAGAGGGTAGTGAAAGAGACAAGAGCATAAGAAAGTAAAACAGTAGGCGGCGGCTCGAGAAAGAAAAGAAAACGAGCTACAACTTGAATAGGTGCTCTGTAAGGTGCCGCCACCGAGGTAGGGTTGGTCTTCAATTCCCTTCCGTCCGAGATGACGTAGCAGCACAAGGAAGAGGGAGTGTGAAGGCCCATAGAAAGGTGGGGTAAGGGGCAGAGGGGTGAAGGTCGATGAAGAATAAGAGAGGTTAAAGGGGCGATAGAGGTTAGAAGGAGGAGAGTGGGAGAGAAGAAGGATGGATCGTACATAGGAGGTGTGAAGAGAAGAGAGGGGAGGGGAAGAGAGAAGACAGCTGTTAGAAAGAAATTTGAGAAGGTAGTGAGAGAGAGTAAATGATTTGGGGAGAAGAGCAGCAGACAGATAGTGAAATTGTAAAAAATTTTCTCTTTTTCCATCTTTTTTTTCTGTGGTTTTTGTTTTTTTTTTTGAAGAGGAGAGTGGGGAAGAAGAGGGAAGAGCTTGAGGGGTATGTGGTTTCAAGGAGCTGGGGGTGCACCTGTGGCTTGGCGCGCTCCCTTCTTAGCCAACTGGCCTGCCTCAGTGTAAGCCTCTCTTTTCACCTGTGGGATGGAGCTGTGGCTTGCCGTGCTCCTTCCTTAGCAAGCCTGTCTGCTTCAGTGTTGGCCTCTCAAGGGATATGCTCAAACATAACCTATAGGAAGGAGCTGCAAACGAAGTTGATATGCTCGAAAATAGAGAATAAACGCCATGGCGGGTGGTGCTAGTGAGATGCCCAAAGGATCGTGTTGTTGGAGTCTGATTGGACAATAAGCCCTTGATAGTTCGACCCAGTTTGAGGCACTCGCTTAAGACCTTCTAAGAGAGTCGTGGCCTCCGCAGTGGTTGAGTCCAAGATCCCGATGTGTTCCAAAAAGGCGAGGAAAATGCCATTGGAGTTAGCCAAAGTACCACCTACGCCAGAGGGACTTGGGTTACCTAAGGATGAGCCATAAGTGTTAAGTTTAAGAAAGCCAGGTGGATGGGGACTCCACTGGGCGCTAATGCTGGTAGGAGGGGCAGAAAGGTTCAAAAGGCTTCCTGATTGGCTAGGAAGTGGGAGATGGTGAGCGAAGGATGAGCTTTCCCAGAGGGAGATTAGGCAATTCAAGAGTTAAACATGGATCGTTGGCCCGTCGAAGTGCTCCTAAAGATTCTGGAGTTCCTCTCAAGCCCAATGCTCCAAAGGAGGGCGACGATGGACAGTTGTCAAAGTTTTCTACCACTTTTAGTAAGAGGAGGGGATAAGAAGGCATGGAAGAGGTTGTCAAGTGAAGGGGGAGTGACCCAATGGAGGCAAAAGAGTTTAAGGAAAGATGACCAGAGGCCGTAAAAGAACTTACAATGGATAAAAAGGTGGGGGATAGTCACCTCTTCTTGGAGGCACATGATGCAACGATTGGGTAGGCAGAGCCCCCTACGCTGAATTTGGTCTAAAGTAAGGGTTTTACCTTACAGAAGCACCCATATGAAGGCTTGTATTTTATGGGGCAACAGTAGGGACCAAGATTTGTTGAGTAAAGATGCAAGGGACAGATTAGGGAGTAAAGAGGAACATAAAGAGGAGACTGTGAAAATCCCAGTGCGCTTTGGAGACCAGATGATAGAGTCTTGACTTTGGAGAGGGCTGAAAAGAGGAGCTAGCATAAGGAGAAGGGAATTTAGGGAAAGGGACTCCTGGTTTGTGAGATGTCTCCTAAAAATGGGCATCCAAACCAAGGCCAATCCTCTGTCCTCAACGTACCCAGCAACCACGGTTACCTGGTTTTGGGCCAAATGGAATAGAGAAGGGAAGACCTGCCTAAGGGGTTTGACTCCTATCCAACTATCCATCGAAAATTTGATTCTCTAACTATTCCCCAAGCAAAACCTAATGCGGTTAAGGAAAACTAAACTGCTAGATGCAGTTGTTAAAAAATCGCCGAGTCGGCACGGAATCGGCCGATTCGAACTAGGAATCGGTCATCTCGTGTCGATTCTTTTGTAAAACCGAGAATCGCCCGATTCTAGAGAAGAACCGGCCATTCTGTACAGTGAATCGTTGGATGACGTCATGACTCACCTGGTTGACGCCATGACTCGCCCGGTTCTGTGCACGTGCATGACGCCATGAGTCACAAGGGGCATTTTTGTAAATTTTCGAGTTACAAAGGGCACCCATTGTCATAAACACGTGCTCCATCACAAACCCACACTGCTACGTGCGTTTCGCGCGCGACTAGCTTTAGTAGCAGAAGACTATTTATCCTTACCAAATTTGTTCTGTGGGTTCGATGTGGGACAATTACGCCAAGGTAATAGCTCAGAAAGAAATATAAGTATTGAGTGACCTCTTTGTATCACAACTTAACATTTGACGCGGTGGTTAGAGCATTGTTTTAGTGCGCTGGATGTCGCGGGATCAATTCCTGCCCAGGTGCCATTATTCATTCACAAACAAATTAATTTTTTCATTTTTACAAAATAACTTTTTTTTTACAAAAAAAAAAAGTTTTTTATAAAAAAATATATTTTTTGTTAAAAATAAATATAAGGTCCTTGTCAAAAAAAAAAAAGGTAATACAACAAAAAAACATTTCTTGTCAAAAAATAAAAGCTTATTGTAAAAAAAATATAAGGCTCTTGTTAAAAAAAAAAAAAAAAGGTAAATACAACAAAATTTCTCTTTCTTGTCAAAAAATAAAAGTTCATTGTAAAAAAATATAAGGTTCTTGTAAAAAAAAAAAAAAAAAAGGTTATACAACAAGTGTTCCTTGTAAAAAAAAAAGAGTAATACGACAAGTATTTCTTGTAAATAAATAAAAAGTTATTGTCATAAGAAACAAAAGGTTTTTGTCAAAATAAAAAGATCAAAGGTAATACAACAAATATTTATTGTAAAAAAATTAAAGATTGAATTTGTTATTATTTGTATAATAAAATAATTATAAAATGTAAACCAACAAGTTCAATTTCAGTATACAATGTTCTCCACCAATTCGAGATTTTGGTGGCCATTTTTTATCGATTAAAACCATTCTTTATTATAGTTCATCTATGATTATATATTTCATCCATGATAATTCTATGATTTTTCTTTTGCGTGATGTAAATTTAATAGTCAAAATAAGTTCATACAGAGAAAAAACATCTCAATATTCACATATTGATGAAAAAATGAAAATTAATAATGTAGTACCTCGATTTCTTATTGGATTCCTAAAAAACAACATTTATAATGAATTTTAATAATTTTTTTAGATTTTTATAAAGCTTAATTCAATTGATTCGGCTAATTCCCGATCCGGATCGCCGATTCACCGATCCAGATGGGTTTTTGGGGTGCCCGATCCGGGCCACCGATCCGTTTTTTAAATCATTGGCTAGAAGTGATACACTTCCATACTTGGCTTGGATGACCTGTTTCCACAAGAGGGGGTGGGGGGAGGTACATTTCCAACACCATTTGCCTAGCAAGGCAAGATTCATAGATCTAAGCTTTTTGATACCCAGTCCTCCATATTCCTTTGGGGTACAGACTTTGTCCCAGGCTACCAGGTGAAATTTATGGCTTTCAACAGACCCTAACCAGAAAAAGTCTCGCATAAGTTTCTCGAGACACTGAAGGACAAAGACAGGGATTTGGAAGTGGGACATGTGGTAGATAGGGGTGTTTGCTAGCGTGGATTTGATAAGGGCAATTCTTCCTCTAAGAGAAAGATACCTCCCTTTCCAGCCAGCAAAAATTCCAGTTTAACTTCTCAACTAGAAAGTCCCAGAGGTGCTTTCTAGGTTTGCCTAAACAAGGGGAAGACCAAGATACGAGGAGGGGAGGTTTTTCATAGCACATCCCAAGTGTTGGGTAAGAAGCTCTAATTCTCTATTGTCCACCACAAGGCCCAATACTTTAGTCTTAGAAAAATTAACTTTCATACCAGTTAGGAGTTCAAAGCACCTAAGGAAGAGCCAAAGGCTGTCAATCTAAGAAGGGTGGGCCTGTGTCATCAACGTAGAGAAATTGGGGAAAAGACCAGCCCAAGGGAAGTCCTAAAGCCTGTGAGAACCCCTCCACCAAAGAGTCTAGTGAGGGTTCTAGAGAAGAGTTCACCAATAATTGTGAATAGGAAAAGCCATAAGGGGTCTCCCTGTCTCATGCCTCTAGCAACAGGGAAGAAACGGGTACCATTAAGGAGAATGCAAAGGGTAGGGTGGGAAATGCAGGCCATAATCCATTTCCTCCATCTGGTTCCAAAGCAGTCAGAGCACAATCAAGGATTTATTTATTAGCAATAAAAGCAGATCGGGCAAGGTAAACTACTTAACTAAGCATTCCTGGAGGCAGCACGCTAAAACCTTTGTGAGAATATTGTAGATGGAGCAGATTTATGAACACTTCAGGAGACTAATGGGTCTGAAGCCTCTCAGCTTATGAGCTCCTTCAATTTTAGGGACCAGAGCTAAAAAGGTGCAGTTGAGAGTAGAATTAAGGCAACCCCTATTTAAGAATTCTACAAAGAAGGCTAAGAGGTCTGGGGCTAAAAGATCCCAAAATAGCTGAAAGATGACAACAGGGAATCCATCAAGCCCCAATGCCTTGTCTTGATGTAGTTCGAAGACCACCTTGTTTATTCTAGTGTGAAATGTCTCTCTAACCGAACTGACTCTGCCAGTGAGAGAGTCTGAAGGGTGAGATTGCCCAGGGAAGGGGAGGGGTGTTGGGGCTTAGAGAAGAGATTTTTAAAGTATCTTAGGAAAATACAATTAATACGTTCTGGTTGGAAGAAGGATCAACTACCTACTGACACATGGGTGATAGCATTACCCCTTCTTCTGAAGCTTGCCATTTTGTGGAAGAAAGCAGTGTTTTTGCCCCCCACTTTGAGGCATTTGAGTCTGGACCTCTTGTACCAGTAGGTCTCCTCAAGCTTTAGTGTATGGAAAAGCATAAGTTTGGCTGAAGCCCTCTTTGCACTTTCTTGAGGAGCGAGTTGTCGGGATTCTTCCAAGGAGACCATAGACTGGATAAGGACAGAAAAGGTATTAATTTGTTTTCAAAAGTTCGCGGGGAGAGAGAGCGGCTCCATTGCTTGATGGAGGCCTTCAGAAGTTGCAGCTTCCTAGAGAGTTTAAATCCCGCCCAATCGATGATGGAAAGGGAGGGCCAAGTGGATCTAAACAGGTGGGTGAAAGAGGAGTCTTCCAACCAAAAGAGCTCGAATCTAAAAGGTTTAATCGAGCGATGGACAGGATTGGCGTCCAGAAGAATGGGCTTATGGTCGGAAGTAGACTTCGGTAAGGCAAAAGAGCAGGTCCCTGTGAAAGCATATTCCCAAGGCTGGGAGACAAGGAACCTATCTATTTCGATCATGATTGGGTTAGAAGCATGGTTGGACCAAGTAAAGGAGGCCCCAGAGAGGGGAATATCAATGAGTGGAATACTTACAATGAACTTTGAGAAAGCATGCATGGTGGTTGTCTGACGACCCCTTACATTTTTCATGAGTCCACCTTACAGCATTGAAATATCCTCCAAGAAGCCAAGGGAGGTCAGAAGAGGGAGCCTAAGTTCTAAGTTCCAACCAAAAATCCCAAAGACGGAGAGGACAGTTAGGGCCATAGACTAAAGTGGATAGGAATTGGACGTTATCAGAGATATGACTAAACTGGATTGTCATTGTGTAATCCAAGATCTGAGAGGAAAGGGCAAATGCCCCCATGCCCAAAAGAGTCCTTGGCTATACAGGCACAAGAATTCTGACCCCACATATCCCTAACCAAGGAAAGGTCAAGGGCAGGGGGCTTGGTCTCAAAAAGGGCCAAGATAACTGGGTTATGGGAGGAGACAAGTGAGAGGACGGCGCTACAGTTGGCATGAGTGCCAAGGCCCTAGGTGTTCCAATAGAAACCCTTCATCGGGGAGAATGAGGGTGGCAGGAGGATTTCCAATTGGATCTCCTATTTCTTAGGCTAAGAGGGAAGGCGAAGAGAAGGTAGGTTGGCTAGGCCGAAATCTTGGGGGCCCCAAGTGTAGGTTAGCTAATTCCCTAGAGCCTTTGCTGGATTTGGGTTTAGGGGTTACCTGAGACACACCAGCAGCTACCCTTAGGTGGTCAGAGAGATCTATGAAGTTGTCATTGAAGGCCAATCCCAAGGTGTCGATCATCTCCGGCAAGCTTTGCTCCCCTTAATCAATCATGACTAGCTCCTGAGAGTCAATACATGTTGAGGACTGAATGTCAAAGTTGAAGTTTTGGGAGGTGTGAGACGGGAGGGGATGCAGTCTTCTAGAGGAATTGCTTAAAGGGGGGAAGAAGAGAGGGGAGGTTCGAGAGATTGTTGAGAGGGCGGAGGCTGAGGGGTGAAGAAGTAATTTAAAGAAGGGATACAAGGAGGGAGACAACCACCTGAGCTGTGAGCAGCATTGATTGCAAAGCGCATATCAAGGGAAAGCGAGACAAGGTTGTCTAGGTCTGAGTTTTGAAGATCGGAGCCAGGGGATTTTAGAGGGCGATGGTGAAGGTGTTGGCATGGATGGGGGCTTCTGGCGAGGCTTCAAAGAAGACAAAAATAGGGGGGTGGGGGTTGATTACTAGGAGAGTAGGAGAAGCTTGGAAATTGATGCAATAGTGCGGCAGGTGAGAGGGTTGAGGTTCGGTGGCAGAGCCACCCTGGGTAAGAAGGCCGTTGTTTCTGGCGACATGACATGGGGGAGAGGTGTTGCTGAAGTGGGGTATGGATGACAGGTAGGGTGGAGAGGTTGGTGAAGGGAAATGAAGAGGAAGAGATGGGCAAGCGGACGAGTGGGAGAGAGGAAGTCAAGGAAGCATAGGACGAAAAAGTTGGGAAGTCGGATGGGGGAAGCAATTGGAGGGGAAGGGAATTGGGGGGGGGGAGGATGTGGGAAGGAAGAATGGTGAAGAAGGGTTTTCAGGAAGGGTGGGGCAGCGTGCAGTTGGGGGGGAACGAAGAGACATGGTGATGGGGAAGAATGGGAGAGGAAGGAGGAAGAAGCGGGAGACAGATGGAGGGGCTCGAAGAGCCATCCTCGATAAAAGAAAGGGTAAGATTAGGTGGAGGGGTAGAATGGACACGTGTAGTAGAGTTGCAAGGGGGAGTAAGGGGGATGATGGTTGGGAATTAAATGGCCGTAGACTGGTAGCTAGGGAAGGCGGTGGGGGAGTTGGTCAGAGTTTTGCGGCAGCGAGGAGCACGTGGCAGAGGGAGAAGGAGCCCTATTGGGTGTAGAGCACAATTGGGAGGGAGTATGGTCCTGGTTAGGATGTGGACCACCATACGTAGATGGCACTTGGGCATTAGTTTGCGAGGGTCTCTTCAGGTGCACCGTAGTCCAACCTTCGTGGTCCAGACTGGGTTGTTCATGGTGTTTAGAGCCTTGAATTGAAACGTTGATGTGGTAAGAAAATCCATTGCAATGAAGGTAAAAAGATTTGGGGATAGAGTTCAGCCGCCTCTGAAGCTATAAGAATTATAACTTTCCCTAAGGTTAAGGAGCTAAAGGATTTCCAATGCACCGTTAGAAAAATCGCCACAGTTGTCTCCAATGGTTTTGAAGATTTGGTGAGTCCAAAGGTGTAGGGGATACCTTCTATCGATATCCAAAATTCTCCTTTCCTTGCGCATTCAAGTGCTCGTCCCATCTCTTCAAGGATAATATCTCTCCCCAGAAGTTAAGCTTTGAATTTGGAACATCTGAGGGAACAATGGCATTGTCCGGGAGAGAAATAAGGTATGGTTTCCTATGCAGAAGTTTGCAAGTTAGATGACGATATTTGAAGATGTGTTGAAGCCATTTGATAATACCCTTGGTATCGCTACGTTAGGGGGAGAAAGAGCCAATAGAGAGTTTCTGAGGGAAGAGAGGCAATCTGTCATCTCTGGAGTATTGGATAGCCAAACATGGGGGGTAGAGTTTACTAAGGTTACTTGAGAGAAAGGCTTGTTAAAATTAGGAGGTTCAGGGTTTTCCAACTAAATAAGACGTTGAGCGGTGACAGAGGACTTGTTTTTGGTGGCTGCTAACTGTCTATAGGTTTTCAAGGTAGAGGGGGGTTGTGTATGGTTGGAAGAAGAAGAGGGAGGAGCCTGGGTGAGAAGTAAGAAAAAGGAGGCTTTGCATGAGGGTGGATGAACTGTTGGTAATGTTTGTAAAGGGGTGGAGACTAGGCTTCTATCCTTGAGTCCATCTTCTAATAGAGCGTGATACCAAGTCCATCGTCGTGGAGTAGGAGAGCAACGTAAGTGCAAGCAAGTTGACTCGTCGCCATGGCAGCTCTACTCGTTGTGTGTGCATTTACACCAATACCTAAAAAGGGTATCTAGGGCATTGAAAGGGAGAAATGGGGGGCTTGTGACAAGAGATCACAACCTCATGGGTTGCCCATGGGATAACCTCTGCAAAGGAGGAAAGCTTTGGGTTTGGGAGAGAGAGAGAGAGATAGAAGTTGGTTACCTATCTTCCCCATAACCTTTATTGGAACTATAGGATTGAGATCTTCATTATCATGATTTTTTCTTTTAAATGGTCCTCTATTTTTCCATTTTATGAATACTGGCTTAGAATCAAAATGGCCTTTAATCTTTTCTTCTTTTTTTTGAGAAATGTTTACTTCTATAAATCTGATGAAAATTACAATGGCAGAAAAACGACATCCCACAAGTTGGGTGCTCAGACCACAGTAAAGACTAATTTAATAGAAGAAGTTAAGAGAAAACAAAAGAAAAACTATTAAAGAAACTGAAAAGACACTTGCAACTGAAAAAACACTTTGTAGTGCGAGGTTAAGATGGAGTAGGCTTATGTTGGAGGGTGCACTGAGGGTCTGCTATTAGGCGAGGTGTGGGGGAAATATTGGCGAGCTGTGGATAGAGAGCAAGCCGCTTACGAAAGGGACCGACATGTCTTGAAAATCATCCATCCTTAGCCACATCAACTTGTCATTTTGATGTGAGACAGAAAGAAGGGGAAGTAGGAGCAGTGTTTCAAAAAGCGCTAGGCGGGACCTAGGCAGTCGGGGAGAGGCCATGTCGCCCAGCGCCTAAGCGGGCGTCCAGAACCTAAGCGACCCAGTAGGAAAAAAAAAATTTGGGTTTTTCTCTCTCTAAAATAGGCTCTAATGGGTTTTAGGTTTCAAATGAACCTAAAACCCACAATATTGCACATTTAGTATTAAAAAAAATGACCCAAAAATACCCTCAACGAGGGGATCCGCCCCTACGCGGGCGCAGGCCCTAGGAGGGCACCCAAGGATATCTGCTTTTTTTGGACGCCTAGGCCCCCAGAACCGCCTCAGTGGCCGCCCTGGCGCTGGGTGGTCCGCTTTTTGAAAAACTGAGTACGAGAGATAAAAGAATAGGAAAAGCTAGGAGAGAACAAATGAGGAGGAAAACCTAGCATTTGAGCAAGATAATAGAGATATATTTGGAAGCCTAAACTTACCAAAGTGAAAATTAAAAACTAGGAATTAAAGGGAGAAGAAACATAAACAAAAATTGGGAGATAAGCAAGAGATAGAGAAAGAAAGGGGGACGAGAGAGAGAAAAAGTAAGAAAGGATTAGATCGAGAAGTGGGGCCTCTTATAAAGAAAGGGAGAAGAGAAAGAGAGAGAGAGCGGAGAATAAGCGGTTCCGGTTTTGAACGGTTTTAGTTATCGGCCGGTATTTTTTTGCATCTTTTCTATTTTTTTCAACAATTTTTTGGCCGCCCGGGACTTGCCCGATTAGAATGACTGAATCGGCCAGTTTACCGATTAGGCCAGTCAAACCGCTTCTGGCCCCAGGTCTCTCTAACCGTTCCGGTTCGATTTTGCGAACACTGAGGTGAACAGAGGAGGGGTAGAGAGAGTGAGGGTAGAAGGGAAATGATAAGAATAAATGAAAAACAAATTAATCTAACGTTATTTTCTCATTATAAAAAAAAAAAATCCACTCCTTTTTTCCCTTTTTATTTTTTACCCTTTTTTTTTCCTTCTCCTATTTCTCCTTGTTCTTATGCACCAATTTTTATTTTTTTTAAACGTCAGCAATGTACAATCATAAGAATGTGTAAGTAATGAGAAAACGGCAGAGAGCGGAATAAGAGAGGTGAGAGGAAGGGGTGGGGGGGAGGAACAAAAGCGACAGAGAAAGAGAGAGAACAAGGGTGGAGGGAAGAGAGAGAGAGAGAGAGAGAGAGAGAGAGGAGGGTGGGGGTGGGGGTGGGGGGTGGGGGGTGGGGGGTAGGGGGGGAGGGGAAGGTAGGA